>OZ010741.1:37620071-37683566 GCA_963932245.1 Tachinus rufipes | reverse complement strand
GATTCTTCATATCCCAAGAATGGCTGTTGTTTCTGTTCGGTAATCTATTTTTTGTAAATTGCCTTATCCGTGAATAAAATTTGTAGGTGTCGATTTTGAATAATTTACTGACAAAATTCCACATGGAAAGCAAAAATTGAAGGTAAGAGGGCTTGCACAGGCTGGATATAAAATGGACATAAACCATGACGTTTTAATATTCTCTAAACTCGCATTCGTGCAGATACACGACGAACAGAGGTGCTGGGATTATTATCAAATTTGAGTCTTTCCTATATTGGACGCCTAGTCGAGTGTTTTGGGAATGATACTTGTTCACGTAGGTGGTTGGAATATTCGTCGGCATAGTAGTCGCTTATTTGGAAACGTCAACCCGTATTCTCTAAGTTTTCATCATATAAACCGTAAATGTTATTGTAAAAATAAATATCAACAATGCTAATAAGCGCAAACAGAGAAATGAACTTTAAGATACTTTACTGTTTGATATTCAAGTATATATTTCCATAGTAACCTAGACAGTTTGTATTAAACACCACTAAAAGTCATTTATTGTTTTGGCTGCTTCAGCATTTAACTAAAAAATACCACAATTTAGTTTTAACTTTTTTTAACTTTTATATACAGTAGTGACCTCCAGTGGCGGAATTATACACAGGCGGACGAGAGGCCCCCGCATGCCTAGGGGCTAAACCAATTTGTTGATAACCAACAATTGGATGGGCGGACGGAGCACTTAGTTTATAAAATGCGAGTGGGTGGTTTAAAAAGGTGTTTCTGCCTATCCGCCAAGTGTTTGTTATTAGGAAATTAAAAAAGTTACTCCCTCCTACCGCGTTCTTGCAACATACAAACATATTAGGACTGAAAGACAGATCTCATTGAGTTTAAAAAGATACAGACTAAAGCAATTCTTTGATAACCAACACTTGGATGAGCAAGAAAAGCAGTTAGTTTATGAAATGCAAGCAATTTAGTAAACTGTATTCGTCTACCTGTTCAAGCTAGTATTTGTCATTAAGAAATTAGATGTTACTACGTCTTGCAGCTCATAAGAAAATATTTGATAGTTGTCATTAAGTAAAAAAAAGCGGACTCAATCAATTCTTTGATAACTAACACTCTGGTGCGGGCGGGTCACGTTCATAAAATGCATGCAAGTTGCTTAAAAAGTCCATCTGCCCACTCGCTCAAGTGTTTGTCATTAAGAAATTAGATCTTAATTTCTTCTTTCCCTCTATTTTTAAATTTTTGGAAAGGCTCTAAAATTTGACAACGGCTCGGGCCCTATAAATGTTGAATACTGGAAACTTTACATCGTGGGTTACCCTGTATAACTTACATGTGAACAACGCGTGTTTGTGTATTTGCACTCTAAGCAGGCGTTGAATTTCCTGTATGAATCAGTTATTATACACTTAGATGCAAAAAAAAACTGGTCATTGGGTAATTTTTTGCAAAAAACTCAGGTAATTTTTTATAAAACTTTTAGTGTTTTACAATCAAAGAGACCATCAATATGTAGAAAAAAACAACATATGGTACTTATCAGTTTAGTTAATGAACATTAATAAGCGAAAATAAAATTTAAAGGTATGCGTTTTTCACTACCTATTGCTCATTCGACATTATGCACAGAGGATCAAGGTGGCTACTGGGTTGACTTGTTTGTTTTTGATTAACTGTCATTCTCAGGGTATATTGGTATGTTGATTATGCTTCTAAGTGCTGAATATTGTGCAAAAGCTGTTGCTCTTGTGGCAGATGGAAGAAGCCGGCGGTATGTGTCCAGATTTCTTCATGTCAGTTTTTCTATCGTCCAAACAGCACTTGAGCGGTTTAGGAAGACCGGCAGAAATACTCGGAAGGCGGGATCTGACAGGAAACGAAAAACGATTGCTATTGATGACCGATTTATCGTTCGTACTAATCTATGGAATCGTCATATGACTTCAGCGGAAACCAGAAACCAACTCTGTGAGGTTCGTGGTACAGCTGTGAGTGTGTGGACAGTTCGCCGAAGCAAAAAACTGGCTTAAAATCTTGTAGCAACTGGACCAAAATTACTCTAATTATACATTGGTACAATAGAGGACTGTACTGTTTACTGCCTACATTTGCCAGATGCAGGAGAACAAATAAGGAGACGAACGGGAGAACGATTTGCGGAGTGCACATTTAAGTCCCAGCTTAGCTATGGTGGGGGTTCTCTGATGGTATGGGCAGGAATATCAATGGATGCCTGCACCGAATTGATTGTCATTGATGGAGGATCGCTGAGTGCACAGCGGTATATTGAGGAACGTAGTCCCATTTGCTCCATTTATCAGCGATGGCTTTATTCTGATGCAGGATAACGCGAGATCGCATTCTGCGAGGTGCGTCACAGAATACTTGGTTGCAGTTGGAATAAGAAAATTCAATTGGCCTGCATGTACCCCAGATGAAAATATTATAGAACATTTTTGGGACATGCACCAACCACAATAAATGAGCTTCGTGTGGCACTTCAGGAAGAATGACAGAATAAAAAAACTACCAGATTTTTTTTTGTATCTGAGTGTAGATAGTTGTAGATAGAATAATGGCAATTAAATAAATAATTATCAAATTATATATTCAAAATGATCATGAATCGTAATATAATAAAATGACGAACGTCTATTTGAGACAAAAATAAACGCTTGCAATTAGCCATATCCTTTAATAAAATAAATAAATTCATATTGCGGTTTTTAAAACGTACATTAAAGTTACTCGATGCATAATGTGTATGCGATAAATATTATAATACGCAACATTTTATTCATGACCCTTAATAACGACGTTACATTTTGATGTGTTAGTAGCATTAATATAATAATAGATAAATAAATTGCTCGACTATCTGTTTATAAGAAATATTGCCATATTTCCATGGCCACATCGTATATAAATAAATTAATATTTAAAAAATGTGTGATATGTTAACAATAACAATATTATAAAGTATTAATGAAATGTGTTTTAAATATTTGGTTTTACACTTACATTCTTTAAATATTACTCAATATATAATAAAACTATTAGCAAATGTGATATAACTTAACGATAATTTGTTATACTTAATTTTCTAATAATTGAGTTATTTGTCTTTTGGACGATAAAATTTAATACTGGTCATAAAAGCGAGTGCGTATATTTATTTATTCCATTCATATTACACATGCTGCTTTACGAGCAGATTAATGGCGAAATGCAATTTTCAATTCAATAAAATTATAAAAGAACAATTAAGGCATCTATAAATTTCTATCATTCAACATTAATGTAGTTTAGCATCAATTTCATAATTTATCGGAATTGTTTAATAAATGTTTTCATGTTAATACACGTATGAGTGTTTTTAAATGATGAATTATAAGTGTGAATTAATGACTATATGCTAAAATCAATATATACAAATTAACATAATTTAAATGATGTAATTTTTCAAGCTTAAACGAAAGAGAGACTTGAGTTATCCAAATTATAATATCTTTTGATTAAAACAAAACAAAGAGCTGCAGTTAGGTTTATCTTTATAGAAAAGAGAGAAATTAGTATTTAAATTAAAGTTGATTGTGTTGGAAATACCTCAATCAAATAATTATTTGTAGGCACAGATTACATAATCTAAAATAGAAATGTTGGTATGGCCTTTGGATAATGTGAAAATAAGTATGTAGGTTTATATTATCTATAAATGTATAAAATAGAAATTTTTATTCAAAGAATAGTTGATGATTATAGTTCTCAGAAAATACTAAATTTGGAAGCTTATTCCATTAGTTGATAGTTCGGTAGAAAAAATCCAAATTTTTTACACTTCCATGTTGCGCCCACAGTCTGTACAAGCCTTTACAATTCACTGTTTCCAAAACACACGTAGATATTCGCAAACACTTTTGACTGAGGTTTAGTTGTGTTCTAAACTAACTAAACTCTCTCTTGCATCCTACAACTGTGCATACTTACATAATATTTGTATACGAAACTTTTTTGATCAATCAAAAATAAACTTTAACTTTGTTGTCATTTAATTTTGATATAATCTTTTTAATTATCAATTTTATTATCTTACCTTATACCTATTCAATAAGAAAGTCAAAGCAATGTGTACATATATAAATGTTATTATATAAATAATTTATTTAAAAAAAATACATTTATAAACTTAATAGGAATACAATTTATTCATTTATTGGTTGTTTGGTCATAGAATATATGTACATCAAGACTTGATATAAGGTCTGTTCCAACATACGATTTGGACGGTTTGCAAACCGTTCAAACTGTGCACACAAACAAATATTTGTCAACCTTAGGCAATCTTTTATACACAGTCATTTGTTTGTGTGCATAGTTTGAACGGTTTGCAAACTGTCCAAATCGTATGTCGGAACAGACCTATATAAATCAACCACAAGATGATTTGCCGTTGCAATAATTGATGAGGTCCCTATCAAAAGTTCGTAATTATCACTTCAGGTTTATACAATATTTGTAAGTACATGGTTATCAGGGTGTTCTTTTGGATTCCTGATTAATAAGGAAATAACCTACAGGTAACATCTATCGTCCTTGCTATTACTTGTCAAATTGCTTGCAACACAATCGCTTTAGAAGCTCACTCACTCTTGATGTCCACATTGCTAGAAAGGAAAATTATTTATAATAACCTGTAATATTCAATAAGATTAAATAATAGCGTTGAAATGTATACAAATGTATCTAAAAAGGATTTATTTCTAATTATACAATATTTTTGTGGCATACTATTTTGGTAGAATTTGTAATTGATGTAGCATATTAGGAAAACTGTTTTCACATATAGATAAGCTTTAAGTGAATAGAGGTTTGGCAGGGCATCTATGTGGCTAGCAGTATAATTGCATACGTCTGTCTTTTCGAAAATGTCGTTTGCCGCCCAACATACAAAAACTGTTTCGAGAGACTAGACTTTCTGTATCGGAATTTGTTTTCAGGAAATAAAATCATGGAACTTTTTTCTAATAAATAATAAATTAATCAAAAAATAGAAAACCATACTTCTAAATATCAATAAAATTACGTTTTTCGCTTTGGCAAGTTTACCGGGATCGTTGGGGTAGCAGCAGCAAGTGAAAAAAATCAATCAATTCAACCCCTGCGGAATCAAAATCCAGTGTCAATTTTAGTTAGGAACATTAAAAAACTATAAATAAAAGATAACAACTATATGTCCCTCAGAATTCTAGTTTAACAGTGCATCTACCAGGACCCATCCAAACCGCAAGAACAACTTTCTCACCTTCAAGTGACTATATCGGCCATAGGCTTTAACAAAATCAATAAGTAGCTAATCCCCACACCTAGCCAACAAACCACAAATAATAATTAATAACATGCAGATTAACATTTTTTGTGTATTTCACTTACCGAAAGTTTCAATGATAAGTTCTTATCATTCAATCGCTGATTTAAATGTTCAACTAAAGACGTTAAGTAAGATACTTTTTTAGTAAGTCGCCTATTTCGTTGTTGCAAAGTTTTAATTTGTTTTTGTTTTTTATTAAGCACTTTTTTTACCGTAAGTCTGTATTGCTCTTCTGTGGTAGAAATACCAGATTCTTTGAAATCGCCAACATAAAATGCTCTTTTCTTTCTGACAGGAGGTTCTGGAGGAAATAGTACACAGGTCTCTTCAATTGTTACTGCATCTTTACTATCAATTAATGTATCTTCATTTTCAATTACTCTATCTTTACTATCAATTAATGAATCTTCATTTTCAATTACTATAACTTTCCTATCAATTAATGAATCTTCAATTACTATATTTTTACTATCAATTAATGGATCTTCATTTTCCATAACTATATCTTTACTATCAATTAATGGATCATCATTTTCAATTACAGAAATTTCACTTTTAGTTATCATATATTCACTTTCATTTATTGTATATTCATTTTCAGTCATTGTATCTTCACTTTCAATTATTGTATCTTCACTTTCAATTTTGACATTTACCAACTCATCATCAAAACCAAAAATCGTAGGTACAGCATCATTTCGGAGTTGTTTTTTTGAACTCCAGCCGCTGGTAATGAAAGCATCTGGTGCAAAGTGCCTTGAGCAAATTCTAGAATGCTTTGATGGATTAAAACTTTCACGACGCATAGCAACAACCCATTTATTTTTCATTAATGTATCTTGGGGAAATCTAAAAAATATTGTTTTTGTTTAGTAGGCAATAATAATATTTTTTAATATTTATTATTTTGGAAATTAATAATTATTTAATTAAGAAAAGCACGCGTTCCGTCGATTAAAAAATCGAAATAATGTTACCATCAGAAACATGTCTTAAACCCAAACACACAGTCAAGTTCCACAATTACAACATTTACAGGAACGATAGAGCAAACAAAAAAGGAGACCAGGCTGGTCAAATGCATAATCGACTATGCAGAAATTGACTTACTAATAATGAAGCACCTCGAAGCTACCTTGCTAATAATCACCATCGAACCTCTGAAAAAATTAAGCTCACAGCAGCGCACCAATCACCAACCAGCCACTCCTTCACACCGACCTAGACAACGTATTAAAACAGATCATCCCAACTATTGTAAGAGACGACATAAATGCTAAACAGCAAAGAAAACCAAACAACCATACAAAGCCCTTACGCATTAATAGTCTTTTTAGGCTGATATGCCATAAATCTAAAACCAGAGCCCGTACATACCAACCTTCTTCTGTAAACAAGGCCATCTACCCGACAAGCTGGATATTCCCATCACAAAACAAATTAAGAAGAATATAACATTAACGGTGATAATCAAATTCGTTCTGACCACCTACCAGTTTTACCAAGTCTCGAATTAGCAAAATAGAACAACAACACCAATAGAAAGCAAACAAACTGGAACAAGTTTACAAACTACCTCCAAGAGGACCTAGGCCCCCTCCCAGCAATTCATTCAAACCAAGACATTGATAGAGCTGTTATGAACGAATTCAGCAAAAGCGATCCTCTAGGATTACCAAAACCTTTAAAAAAACTAATTGCACAGAAAAAAACAAAGCAAAACCAAAATTTAGAAGAACAACAAAAGCAAACAGACAAAACAATTGCCAACCAACTTCAACAACAGGTAAAAGATTGAATCAAAAATTTCAAAAACCAACAATGACATTCTCTGAGAAAAAATCAAGTTCCGATAACGGCGCTATACGGACGTAACGGAATGGCATATACCGAAAAGGAAAAAGCCAAAGCCATAGCCCTCTCCCTAGAAATGCAAAGCAGCCCATCATCCGATATATTAGATCCGGATACAACAGAAGAAATAGAGCATGATTAAAATACCATTTTCAGACAAGTGACGACCACTCCACCAAACTACTTCAAAGAAAGTGGCAAACTTAATTAAAAAAGTAAATGCCAAAAAGCACCTGGTCAGAATAATATAATATACAGAGCACTTAAACATCTACCCAAGAAAGCTATAGACCTAACTAACACCATAAATGCTAAATACTGGAAACAAGCATGAAATATATAATAATTAAATCCACTAAACTTCCATAAGACTATAAATCCATAAACTTACTTACTTTAAGCAAAATTGCTGAAAGAATATCCTTTCGCTAATGCATCTACACAATAATCAGAATGAAAACATAATCCCAAAGCACCAACATAATTTCAGGAAAGGCCATTCCACAACACATCAGCTTCCCAGGGTGACCACATCAGCAGGGACTTCTGTACCAGAAAATAGACGGGTGCCATATTCTTTAAATATGGAGAAAGCCTTCAACAAACTATGGCTGATGGACTAATAGTCAAAATATACAAAACGGGTACCATAAACAACTTTAAAAGCTTTTACACTCTTTCAACAAGAAGATCATTTCAAATTAAAATTGATAAAATAATTTCAAGAAGAAGAAGAAGAAGCTGAAGCACCACAAGGATCACCAGTATCACCATCCCTATACAACATCTATGTAGAAGACATGCCGACTACCAGCAATAGCAGTATGATAGCACAGTACGCAGGCGACACGGCTATACTGAACAGTTCCATGTCAATGAAACTCATTACAACCAAACAAACTGCTGACCTAATGGAATGGACAGAAAAATGGCGTATAAAAATAAATCCTACTAAAAGTCAAGCCATACTATTCTCCAAAAGAAGGAAACAAGTAAAATATCTTGGAGTAACAATGAATAAATGCATCACATGGTAGCCATACATAGAAAACAAGAAACACAAGCATAGTACATTGAATGTATTCAGCATTGAAGCATAAAAAGTTACTAAAAGTTGATTTTGAGCATCCAATTTGTAATTAATAATTTCTAATGGTGCACAGATTCTTGGTTTAATCGAAAATGATTTTTGAAATCAACATCATCAAATTGATTAATTCTTCATTCGTCGAAGTGCAAGGTCTTCTAAGTTAAATTCATCTTCGTCTTCGGACGAATAAGAATAAATAAATCTTAGAAATACATTCATTATTTACAATACGTAAATGTCACCTAGACGTTTTGGGGATATTTGTTCATTTATTCGATTTATTTATGATTATTTGAGGGCCAATTTGTCCGTGACTTATTGAATATCCCGCCTCTCAACTGAAAGGGCAACACTGCTCCTATCAAAAAGAATCTGTCAGCTGACTCCTGTCAAAATTTTAATAAACTGCGTTATTTAGTTTGTGTTTGACAGCCATTGATAGCAGACTACCTCGCGATTTGAGGAGAAAATGGAAAAAAGTGAACATTATTTTTTCCGGAAAAATGGACGCCTAGTTGAGGTCTCTACACCCGAACAATTAAAAAAATTCACGATATGGTGTTGGCCGATCGAAGCCATAGGCATCTCACTTGGTTCAGTGGTTTCAATTTTGAATGATCACTTGGGCATGAGAAAGCTTTCCGCAAGATGAGTGCCGCTCACAATCGACGACAAACGCAATCGTGTGACAACTTCGCAGAAGTGTTTGGCGTTATTCTACAGCAATATGGACGATAGTTATTTAGTTTAGATTTTTGGCATATCAGCCTATGCAATATGGACGAGTTTTTGCGCCGTTTCGTAACCGTAGATCCACCACAACACACCAGAGACCAAACAGCAGTCAAAACAGTGGTATTCTCGGGGTGAAACGGCGCCAAAGAAAACCAAGGTGGGTTTGTTAGCCAATAAAGTCATGGGGACCGTTTTTTGGGATGCGAATATTATGCCAACTTATTCCGTGAATTTAATGAGGATTTGAAACAAAAAACGACCGCATTTGGCAAAGAAAAAAGTTCTTTTCTACCAGGACAATGCAAGGATGCACACATGTATAGTTTCCACGACAAAAATCCATGAATTATGCTACAAATTGCTCCCTCATCCGCCTTATTCTCTGGAATTAACTCCGAGTGATTATTTCTTGTTTCCAAACCTGAAGGAGACGTTAAAAAATAATATGATTTTTTATCCAAAAACCTGTGTTTCGTTTAAAAAGTCACGGACTTAGCAGAGCAGAATTACCGTAAACTTGCAATAAAACAAGAGAAGTACGGAAATTGGGATTTGATTAAATTAAGTTACAGTTTAATGTCACAAATATTACTTATTAGTAGTGATGTCGCTGGAACCGGATCCAGATTCGGTATCCGGCAGATCCGGCCAATATTTGAAAGATTCGGTTCCGGCCGTATCTTGATAACTATCCGGCCGGATTCGGCCAGATCAGGCCGGATCCGATTTTTTAAAATTAATGAAATGAAAGTAGAATAAAAATGTAAAAAAACAAGTGAAATTTATTAGTAAATATAATATAATAATATTAACAATTAATAATAAAAATATTATATTAATCAATATTATCAATAATACTTAAATTATAATGTAGGAATATTAATGTTTCTCCATGATTTGCGGTCAGACAATTTCTTTTTTTTTTTCAGACATAGCTTGAAAAAATAGTCTTTTGCTGAATACGCTGGATGCCGGCGCTGATAAATATTGATTAATTTTTATATTTTTATGGATCCGGTCTTGGATTCGGTTCTGGTCCGGTTCCGGTTTTTTATAGGCGATGGTTCCTGTATCAGGTTCCGGCCAAAAAGTGGATCCGGCGGCATCACTACTTATTAGCATTAAAAATAATTAAAAAGCAAATGTCCATTGTAATAACAATTAAAAAAAATAAATGACTCGGTCAGCTTATCTGCTATAACCTAATGTGACCACCAAATCAACTTAAGGATGGGGTGACTTTTTAGTAAAGTTTTATTTTGCCGTAGGTGGCGGTAGTTTCACGCTCCACTTCCAAGCGTTTCAATGTATTCCCCTACTAGACAAAACAGCCAATCATAGATGAGCGGGGTAGCACTTGCATTGTGTTATAGTCGAAAGGCATAACAATATGCGTGGCGGGGAGTACGATAGTGAGCGTGCGGATGAAATAGGCAGGCGGAGTGGGGACTTAGAAAATATATTTTTATTAATCTTGGGGCATGTTCATCTCCATTATTAATGCAAATTAAAAAAAACTAAAAATATATTCATTTTCCTGATTTTTTTCTCTATATAGTGACATAAATTTAAAATCGATAAAAAAATAATTTACATTTATTTCGTAAAATATTGCGTAAAAAAATAAACAAAATATGTCAAGTTATAAACAATTATATCATTAACAATTCCTGAAAATTTCAAAGTTCTTCGTTCAGTAGTTTTCCTAATGAACATGCCCCCAGTTTATGGCAGAAATTCGCCAGCCTTAAACGACAATATGCTTCCTATATAAATAATCAAATTGCATTTTCGACTGTTACTGGGCGCCTTCGATGCATATTTTTGTAGCGCAAAATTTAAATATTTATGAACTTATAAATTGAAATTGGGATTTGATTAAATTAAGTTATAGTTTGATGTTACAAATATTGATTAATATTAGCATTAAAAAGCAAATGTTTCAGCCTACAACGCTAAATGTGTACTAACAATTTTTGCGACACCCTGTATATTTGACTTGTAAAATATGTTTCTCAAATCTCTAGTTATAAATCCATTTTTTACTTTTCGTGATGAACACATAAGAGCCGCTTCTACCGTCCGTGCATAAACACGCAACTGTCAATTTCTGTTTACAAAATTGGATGCGTAATCCAATAATGTAAGTAATGATCATAAAATCAGTTACAACTGTCACAATAAATTATTATTTCCAAAATAATTAATATTAAAACAATTAATAAAGATATAACGACAATATATGAATGATATTCAAATATTTATGTTATAATGTTTGGAGGTTATGTTTTATTTATTATTAATAGTAAAAACTTACGTGTGAAATGATACATCTGTCCCACGTTTATATCGTTCAGTACAAGTATGTGCACTACATGTTTGCACCATAATTACGTGAAATTTAACAGATTTAACAATATTACACTTGTTTCTGTCGGCTCTGTGTGTACATACGGTTGGTCGAGTTGAGAGAGGTCTTGAATCTGTAGATAACTTGCTTGTACGATACAATTTTACTTATAGTAACATATGCAACCAAACTTACTCGAAAAATATCTTTCCAAGCCACAATCATATTTTGCGATTGTATTTGGATTATTTGATTAGTAAATATATTAAAATAGTTTTAGTTAATTTAATTTATTTTACAACACAGCTCAAATAGATTGATCAAGGTCAATTGAAATTTTGGATACAGTTTATTATTGGTGTAACAAACTGAGAAATAAAACTATAGGAATGGAAATTAAACTTGTGAAATTACTTACTACTAAAATTATTAGTTATATTATAATATTTAATTATAAATACCATATGACTATTTACAAATATATAAAATAATAAATTATTCTATAATAAGTACATACACGTCAAATAACTGCTAATAAGTAAACATTACTTTAATCCGTAATTTATCATTTCATGTATGCTGGATACTAGCCAAGATATGTATTTACTAAATATAAGTTATAAATGCATATAAACTATGTAAAGTATGTAAACATTACATTTATGTAAATTTAAATATGTTATTAATAAATACAAAATTAAATTTACATGCATCACAAAACATAATTTGATACAAAATAATTTTACTAAATAAACTTCAACTATTTTGTGCTACAATAAAATAAATTTCAATTATGTTTTTTATGTTATGTTGTTTTATTTTATTATAATAACATTCATATTATATTATGCGATTCAGTTCAGGTAGAAAAAAAAAACAGTATTTCATTCAACCCAACGCACTTCGGCAGATGCAATTTTCTAATTTAAAAAACTTTGCTGGTTTATAAGTGTATTTGTAGATGGCTCTATACTAGGTCGTACAATGATATTGTATAGTGGATCTGTTTAAATACTGCGGGGAAACAAGGTTTCGTTAGCTTTGCGCAGTGGCGATATCGTAACCAATGAGGTTTATCCGAGGTGCGATTATTGCTAGTTGAAAACTATAACCAATACCCCGCCAAGTGGACGTGAAATACCGTCCGCAACGGCAATTTTTGGAAACCCCTAGGGGGGTTTATTACTTGATATAAAAATAATTACTTTACAAATTTTATGCAAGATACATACAGGCCATGCAGCTTGTAGGACGTGCATACGGTACGGTGCATGGTTGTGGTTGTGGAACTTCTGGTGACAAATAGTGGCTACTATTTTCAATGCATCGGTCACCACAATATTTAGAATTTCTTTCAATAAATGTTCAAACACACTACATAGTGTTTCAATTTCATACAGATAAGAAATTTAGTTTGTTTAATTCTTAAAATTTGTACAAGGTTTTTTTTAAATATGCTGATATTTGCAAACTTTAATTTGACTAAAAAATTATTGAAATTGATGCCAGTATAAATTAGGAAATAACAAAAAATACTTTAATAAAATTTATATTCTAAATATAAATTATTAAAATTAAATAAAGAAACGCTTAAATTATTAATAATAATGATTTTTATAAATATTATTTATTTTCAATTCAATTGTGTTTGTAATGTATGCAACCAAACGAGCACCAGCTGTGTATTACAGAATATTGATGATTTCTATAAATTTACAAGCTTTTATTATTGTTAACTTTAGCATAACTAAATAATATTTATTTAAATAAATGTATTAACATATTATAAATATATATTTTATACTGAGCTATAAAAACAGAGGTTTGCGATGTCGACAACCCAATGTACACTATTAGTAAATATTCCATAAGCGCTGCATTGGCTTTTTTGTTTTGGTAATTAATATAGTTGTAAACAACTAAACTAATACATAATACGCTACAAATTTAGTTTAGAATTTTATTAAGAAAAGACATATTTATTCTACGATCTGACACTATAACAATTATTGTCTTTGGTCTGTCATTGTCATCTGCAGTCTGTTATGATTCTTATTCTTTAAGTCAACAACATGTTTTTGTTTTAAATGATTTAAAAGCATTTGACAGTTGTGAAATTAATACAATCAAACAGTTAACACAAAGCAATTTTAATTCTGTTTAAAATATCCAGAATAGGCAGATAATCAAAAAAGTGTGCAACTCTTTAATACTTTGATGGAAAAGCTGCAATTTTTTTTATGTTTCAAAGTTTGTTTGGAACATGTTATGTTTTTAAATATTTTTTAATTTTGTTTCTTTAATAAATAATTATTTTTATTAACTCAAATTTAATTATACAGGGTGTCCGGAAAATACGTGTACAACGTTTGACGACAGACTCCTGACGTCAAAATAGGTCGATCTAAGCCGACTTAGTTATATCCAAAATTGTCTCGTTTAGCCGGTAGAGGGCGTCAAAAAAAACAAAAGTATAACAAAGTTGAAAGTATCTATTGTAAGAAACTAAGTAAAACAAAAACATTACTTAAGCAAATGTGTAAAATGACCGCCATCTTGCTGAATACACTTATTAACACTCTTTAAAAAATGATATTGGACCCTATCTAATGTCTCGGGATTATTAAAATGGTTGCCTGCATTTAAAATCTGCTGCAATAAATCATCGCGTGTGTTTACCGGAGTCTTGTAAACTTCTGTTTTAATAGCGCCCCACAAAAAGAAGTCACACATATTTAACTCAGGAGAACGTGGTGGCCATTTTACTGGTGCATCATTGCCTCTTCCAATCCATTGGTTGGGATATTGATGATGTAAGTATTGCCGAACGGCAACGGAAAAATGGGGCGGGGCACCATTATGCATATACCACATTTCCCTCCGAAGTAAAAGGGGCAAATTCTCCAGAAGAATTGGTAATGTGTCTTGCAAAAAATTTAAATAAATATTTCCATCTAATCTGTCTGGAATAACAATGGGACCAATAAGGTAGTGATCAATAATACCTGCCCAAATATTAATTTTAAATTGATGCTGATGATGTGCAACTTTAATGGCATGTGGATTTTTATCGGAATAAATATGTTCGTTGTGCAGATTGGTTACCCCAGATCTTGTAAAGCATGCCTCGTCAGTAAACATAATTTTTCTACAAAAATTTTGAACAAGGATTCTTTTGTTTCTAATAAATTGACAAAATGTAAGCCGCATGGGGGGATCAGTCGGTAAAAGTTCCTGGACTTTTTGTATGTGGTAAGGATGTAACAACTGTTTTCTTAAAACCTCATTGACAATCGTTTTAGGAACATTTAACTCACGTTCTAAGAGACGGGTACTGGTACTTGGTTCTTCTTCAACTCTTTCCAGAATCATCTCTTCTGTTTCCACAATTCGAGTTGTTCGCATACGACCCCTGCCTTCAAACTTTTTCTCAAAACTGCCCGTTTCCCGAAGATGACGCTCAATATTGGCAAATGTTTGGTGGTTTGGTATTCGACGGTTAGGAAACCTCTCCATGTAAACCCTAACACTCTGACGCCCATTTCCTTGACAAAACCCGTATACCAGGAGTATGTCAACTTTCTGAGAGTTTGTATAATTTTCCATTTTTAATGGTAAAATGAACTTGTAATTCAAGAATGTTGATCGTATACTTGAGTAAATTTCATAGACTGATGACAATTTGTCAATAATTGTCAAATTATTAAACGCCATAGCAACAAGGTCACTTAAAAAATTATTGTTACAGGTAATTTCTTTTTAATATTTACAAATTTTTGACGCCCTCTACCGGCTAAACGAGACAATTTTGGATATAACTAAGTCGGCTTAGATCGACCTATTTTGACGTCAGGAGTCTGTCGTCAAACGTTGTACACGTATTTTCCGGACACCCTGTATATTTCAGTTTTTTAATTTTTACCTCAAATTACTCGGACACAAAGCTAAATGTCGAAATAATTATTTGTTTTATTTTTCAGAATTTGATGTAGGATATGAGATATTTTAAGCTGTTATTGAAGTTATTTTTAATTGGCAAGAATAAGAAATAAAATTATTAAAAATAATTCAATTTTATTTAAATATAAATTAACTTATTTTAATGTATTGAACGTGGAAAGTGAAAGAAGTTAAAAGAAAAATTGTTTTCATCTTCAGTAGTAGACTAAAGAAGAAAATCAACAAAAATATTAAAAAAATGAAGTAAATAATAACAATATTCTCTAGCGTCATACGTGGATTGTCAGAAAACGAGTTTTCCGGCAATAGCGTAGCTAGGATTTTTGGGCGCCAGCATCCGATAAAAAAAGTATTCTAGATCCTTACTTACAGTTTGATTTCCGACAAAAACTTTTTTAGAGTTTCTCTTGGCCCGTTTGTTGTACTTTGTTTGTTTCTACCAGCTCTTTGTATGTTTTCTTCAGGCAAATTTATTCCACCATATTTGTTTGAGTATTCTCAGACCATTTACTCTCCTATACTTAAAGTTGCAGAATAATTTTTTTACATACATGTTTTTTGTAGAACCTTCTACTTTGCGTTTGCTGGGAACCACATCGACCATTGTACTTAAAAAGGTCTTCTTTGTATTCCAAGTTAATTGATAAGAAAAATAAATTTCTTTCTATCTTTTAAGTTTGACAATTTTGGGAGACATCCTGGTTTTATATTACGTTCAATTTTTATTAACTTGAACATGAACTTGAAATGACCATCATCATCTTTTTAAACCTAAATACTTTTTACCTTCTATTCTAGCTTATTTTCACTTTGTGTTTGATGTAGCTTTCTTTCAAATTGCTGTTTTTTTTTTCTAGATTTGGAGTGTCAATTTATACTTCAATGTTCTTTTTTACTGCGGTGTTTTCCTGCTCTCTTTATGAGGATGATTTTAAGTTCATTGCTGTTACAAAAAAAATTAGGATCTAAACTGCTACCTTCAACATCCTCTTCTATTTCTGTATTTAGAATTTGTATTCAATTTTTTTTTTGTGTTCTGGATTTCATGATCTTCTGATTCTGCTGTTGATTGTTTTTTATCAAGTTTTGTATTTTTTTGTATCATTACGGTTAAATTCTTGGTTTGTGTCTTTTTGTTTATATCATCAATTGCATCTGCCTGAATTTTTTTCCAAATTCTAAACACAATACGTTTTCTGGTCTCAGTTCTGTAATTTTTTTCCGTTAGAAACAATTTATTATCGGGCAATGAACCTGCACTTTCAGCTAAATTATTTATTCTTTGATTATGTGCCCCAAAAACTATGTTTTCTTGTTTTTTGTTTACCTCAAAATCTTGTTTAACCACAGAAGTCTGAACACTTGATAAAGTCAAGTCTATCACTTGAATCTTTTTATTTATGCTGGTAAATAACGGACAAAAAAGCAAAAGAGAGTCAAAAGACAAACTAGAAAATAAAGAAGGAAAAGAAATGATGAAAATGATTGAAGATGGGTGGGACGCTAAACGGAAATATGGAAGGAGATGAAGACGGAGAATATACAGGGAGTTTATAAATGAATGGGATTATGTAATCACTTTAAATGTGCCTCCTTTTTAAAATGGTCCACTATACTATTTGTTTTGACAGTTCAACTTTGACAGCTGTCAAGCAAGCAAGGTTATAAGAATGTACACAAATGAAGAGAATATTTTTATTATTGAATTTTACTTTAGGAATGGGCGGTTTGATAATGGAAAATTGCTCTATTCTATTCCGGATTTTGTTTGTGAGTTTACAACTGATAATTATAAACATGTAAACATATGAAAATATTTTTATTATTGAATTCTAAGATAGGCAACTTTATTTACGCATTTTCACTAGAGCGGCACAAACGTACATTAGATGGTTACATAATCCCAAACATTTATAATCACCCGGTAACTACATAGGAGCAAAGAGACAATTGATAATCGATTACGTAACGGTAAATGAAGAAGCGTGGCAAGAGATAGACATATTTAAGGTTGGAGAAAGAGTGGAGTCGGACCATCAGCCACTAGAAGTGTATATAAACTTAAGCATAAAAAGAGAACCAAAGAAAGAAAGAGAAATAGTAACAAAAATAGTATGGACACAAGAAAGCGTAGAAATGTACAGGCAAAA
Source organism: Tachinus rufipes (assembly GCA_963932245.1). NCBI lineage: Eukaryota > Metazoa > Arthropoda > Insecta > Coleoptera > Staphylinidae > Tachinus > Tachinus rufipes. Next base: position 37,666,050 of record OZ010741.1, on the reverse strand, counting down.
TTTATATGAAAGACATTTTAAAGAAAAAGGCGTAGAACAAAAAATGGCAGAATTAGAGAACATAATTGCAGACGCAACAATAAATAAAACGTTTTTACAAACAGAAGAATAATTTGCAAAAGCAAATGGTGGAGCACAGAATGCACACAGAAAAAAGGAGAAGCTAGAAAAGTACTCCAAAATTGGAAAAATGACAAAGCGACTAAACAAGAATATCAGAGTGTTCAAAAGGTATACAAGAGTAAATGCAAAGAAGTTAAGGCAATATATATAAAAAAGAAGAAATAGAGATAAAAAAAATACGTTTGGAAGAAGAAGCATGGAAATACATAAACAAAGAGAGAAAAAGCAGAAGACAAAAAAATGAACAAATTTTGATGGAAGACTGGAGGATACACTTTTTAAAACTGTATGAAGGGTCGGGCAGAAAAACCGATAGACAGCCAATGACAACAGAACAACTGAAACAAGGTGTAGATGAAGTAACAAAAAAAATGATATGGAAGCAAATAAAAAGACTAAAAAAACAAAAAGCGTCAGGTGTGGATGGAATACAAAATGAAGCATGGAAGTATGGAAGGGAAAAGGGTTTTCTAGTCAGTGGAGAGTAGGTCTTGTATATCCGATACACAAAAAAGGAAATAAAGTACTTGCAGAAAATTACAGTGTTATAACGTTACTAAGTACAGCATACATGATCTACGCCATAGTTCTAGAAGAAAAAGAGAACTAGAAATTAATGAGATATTGCCTGACGGACAGGCCGGGTTTAGAAAAGGAATATAGTAGAGAAGGAAATAGCAGAAAAAGGAGGAAATTTGTATGCGTTATTCTTGCACCTAAAAGCGGCATTTGACAGTGTGAGTAGAGAGAAATTGTGGATGTATTTGAGAAAAAGAGGAATAAATGAACACTTAGTAAAAAGAATGGAAGAAGTATACGTGGAAACAGTTAGCAGAGTCTGTATGAATGGCAAAATGAGTGAAAAGTTTTGGACTACAAAAGGTGTGAGACAGGGATACCCACTCAGCCCTAGTTTGTTTGCGGGTGGGGTGGTAGTGGGCAGAGAGAAAGTGTGACATGGTGATTGTAGTAAAACAAGAAACAAGCAAATAAAATAAACAAAATGATTAGATGCCTGGATAAGTATTATTAGAAAAAAAAAAGAGTTGGAAGTGAATGTAAATAAAACAAAAATGATGACTTTTAGAAAGGGAGGAGGAAGACGTAGAGTAGAAAATTGGAAATAGGATGGGAAAGAAATAGAAGAAGTAAAAACATTTAAATACTTAGGATATGTTTTTTGTACAACCAATAGTGAAAATGAACACATAAAAACTATGACAAGAAAAGCAAATAAAGCGGTAGGACAAGTATGGGGGAGGGGGGATTGGTGAAATTTTGTTTGAATGTATGATAATAAAAGGAATGTTGTTTGATAGTTTAGTAAAAAGTATGTTATTGTACGGAGCGGAAATTTGGGGATGGAAAGAGCAAGAAAAGTTAGAGGCAATTCAAACAAAATACTGGAGATGGGTATTAAGAGTAAACAAAAAGACCTCAGCATACATTGTAATGGAAGAAGTTAAAATGGACAAATTAAGACTAGAAGCAGGAAAGCATGCAATGAGGTATGAAGAAAGAGTGAGAGAAAGAAATGAATATAAAATATAACAAGAATGCCCAAAGGAGAAAATGAAGGGAAAATGCGGAAAAATGGGAACATTAACTGGAATGGATATGCTAGTGAGGAAGTAGAAAGATTAAGAATAGATAGAAGTATGTGGAAAGAAATTATGATGAGAGATAGAGATATACAAGTGCAAGTGCGAAGAACACGGATAAATGAATCTGGGTACAACTCAAATTATGAACACATTATAACGGATGCACTACCAAAGTACCTAAAATGATGTGGAAATGAGGAAAAAATATGCAAATTTTGGATGGAAAACGAAAAGAAAATGTGTAAGATGTGTGGAGAAGTTAGGGAAAGCATAGAACACATGCTAAAATGCAATGAGATGAGAGAAGAACAAATGGGACGAAATGAGGTACTGAAAGAAGATGGAAGAGGAATGAAATGGATGATGGCGGTAACAAAAAGAAAAAAGAAAATCGAAACAGAATTAATAAATAATTAATTAAAAACAGGGTTTTGGTTATTATACATATATTAATTTAGTAGTGAATTAAGTTATATGGTTAATGTTATGTTATGTTAAGTTTTATAAAATTTTCAAGGCCGAAAGGCAAGAATTATTATTTATGCTGGTATGAAAAATTGAAAAAAAAACTCGTAATTGCAATAAGTGTAATATGAAAAATAAATACAAATTTAATAGTATATAATTTGTGCAAAATATTATATTAATATTATTATTATTATAGGAACTCATTTTAAAATAAAGATAATTTAACTAATATAAAGACAAAAAAAACATTACTTTACATCTTAAAATTAACTCGCTTTTTATAAATTTAGGGGAATAATAAAGAACTTATCTGTAATATTAACTAACAAGTAAGAAACACACAAAATAAGCAGAAAAACAAACGTCAACTTCTGACGTCAACTTCTGACGTACACAACCTCGTATTTGCATAATACGGAATAAATACGAGGTAGTGCAGTTATAACAAATAATAATGAAATAAAGTCATAGATCCGAAATGTTCTACACATATGTATAGAACAACGCCGGTTCGAATAAAAATTAACGATTTTTGACAGAAAATGGAAATACGAGGTGCAAATAACTATGTTGTTCTGTGATGTTTTTTCTTGACCAACTTTGAGTATATGGCTTTGGTGGTACAAACAAGACAAAATATTACACTTAAAACTGAAAAATTTGTTGTTCAATTTTTCTCGCTGCATTGTAACCAAAAATATTTTATTGGGTTTTATTATTTCTTAAGTAGGTATTTGTTTACTGAAATTTAAATTTTATTCATTATTGTCTACTGAAATTTAAATTTTATTCATTACAAAACACCCCTATGGTGTGGGTGTGTGCACATCTAGGTTAAGTGTTAAGTTTATTTAATTTATTCTATTGGGATTCTTTAAGTTATTCTTTCAAGTCAGTTTTGTTTACAAAATAATTTAGTTAATAAATTAATTTTAATATTCGGCAATTTATATTCTTACATAAACCTCAGCACAATGCACATTTATCAATTTTTATTTTTATTATTAAGATCTGGAAAAGGTGTTACATCAGTAGCCTATAAAATTTGTGTGGTTTGTATTATTTTTATTTCAATTATAAACCCCGCTAGGGGTTTCCAAAAATTGCCGTTGCGGACGGTATTTCACGTCCACTTGGCGGGGTATTGGTTATAGTTTTCAACTAGCAATAATCGCACCTCGGATAAACCTCATTGGTTACGATATCGCCACTGCGCAAAGCTGACGAAAAATTTAGATTTTAAACTATTTGAACTGGTTGCTGCGTATAAACCATTGCGCGTTAACTTTGACTGCCATCTATTGAAGAGAAAGTACACATCATATGGTTTATTGTGTAATATACAAGGATGTTATACTATATACTGGATTGGCAACCACCGTATATTAACATAGGGAAATAGTGTGTCAAAATCCGTGGGTAGGCAACTTGCCATTGTGCCGAATAACGTTCTCACTTTTAGTATGTTTTACTCTGTCGCACTAGTCACTACGCCATATACGGTTTAAATGTGCAATATTAACAAGCGAAATGATGGTTAAATACTGGGTTGCTTTTGGATGTAAATTTTTGAAACAAACAGAAAATGGAATTTAATTTCATTAGTAAGCATTTGCAATTAATATATGTTATGCAGTTTATTATAAAAATTATATTAAATGGACATAAACAATATTGTTGGGAAATAATTATGCTAGTTTTGTGTTTTAATTTTATACAGAATAATTATTACCTTCCCCTTAAACATCTTATATATATATAAAATATATGCAAAAGTTCATAACAAACATTTTGTATTGATCTTAATTATTGTTTTTGATCATTTTATTATTATTTATATCATTATAGTTGTAATAATTTTATGAAGTAGATCTTTATGTTTAATACATTTAGACTCAATGTAGCGTATTATTAATACTTTACTTTCGAGTTTATGCACTTAAATTATTTCTAATAAAAATTAAAAAAAATAGTACTTCTTTTAATAATTACTAACTCTATTTTTTTAACCGTGTAAAAAATCTATTATTGTTTCTATTAAGTAACTTAAGAGTTAATAAATAAATTTCCTTTATAAGATGTACCAGATACAAGTAAAAACTGATGTCGATATTTTTCCTCACTTTAAGAGGCTTGGTTGCCAATCCAGTATATAGTATAACATCCTTGGTAATATATAACTTGCATTTATAGTCGTTTTACTACTTTTATATTATGTTGATAATAAATGTGAATAACAAATAGAGTTATTTTTTGTCTGTATCAGAACGACCGACAGAAAATAACATAGATTAAGAGCATACCGACCGCTACCTTGATTTGTAGTATTTTAACCAAAACGGCAACTTTCCCTTCATCGCTGCTTCTACAAATAATTTGATGAGCTATGAAGGGGAAGTTGCTGTTTTTGTTAAAATACTACAAATCAAGGTAGCGGTCGGTATGGTCTTAAGTTATACCATTTCAGTATGTCCGTAGTAATAATAATTATGGATTGATCCGGTATTCAAAACTAATAGTTGATAAATCAATCCTGGATTGTTGGTTGGTTATTACTTGTCAGTGTTTTAAAATTAATATTAAAAGTTCTGTTTAATGCGTTTATTATTAATATTTACCATTAAAAATGCTTCCATTCCAAAGCAGCTGCATTTTGTGACGATTTTTTATGTGGAATATACATTTGAAGTGAAAAATTAAAGATTATCTAGTATTAGTATTATAGCATTTGTCATGAAAAATAAATTATACACTTTTAATAATATTTGAACCTACAATTTTCTATATTCGAGATGCTGAAAATTTAGTAAACTTTTATGATGCATATGAATTTTACTTACCTATTACTAACACAACAGCTGCAAAACATTAATCGTGGATTACCATTACTTTCTATAACACAGCTGCTAATTTCCTTATGGTAGGTAGGTATTATTACAATAATTTAATGAAAATTTACATTAAAATATAAATAACAAAAACAGATAATCTTACATGTTACTATACAAATGTCTAAGTAAAATACAAATGGCACAATTAAAAATACAAACTAACTTTTATAAAAAGAAAAACACCTGAAATATTACACAGCTGGTTCTGCTGGACCAGTCAAGCCAACTTAACATATTTTTCTAAAACTATTACAAAATCTTGATTTAATACCGATTTCTCTAAACTACCCGAAGAATGTAAGATTTTATAATACTAGATTGAGGTTGCTAATAATAATAAAATTTGAATGGTCCGTGTGTGACTGGTGTGTATTATTTTTATATTAATAATAAACCCCGCTAGGGGTTTCCAAAAATTGCCGTTGCGGACGGTATTTCACGTCCACTTGGCGGGGTATTGGTTATAGTTTTCAACTAGCAATAATCGCACCTCGGATAAACCTCATTGGTTACGATATCGCCACTGCGCAAAGCTAACAAAAATTTAGTTTTCAAACAATTTAAATTGGTTGCTGTGTGAAAACCTTTAAGCGTAAGCTTTGAGTGCCATCTATTGAAGAGAAGGTACACATAATAAGATTTATTGTGAAATGTATTGCTTGCTTTTTAACATTTATAATCGTATTTCTACTTTTATTTAATTAATTTTTATTAATAAATATTAATAATAACAAATAGTTATTGTTCTGTCTGTATTAGAAATTTAACAACAAATAACATTATAAAACAAGTGATTATTTTTAAATAAAATTTTAGATCGGTTTTTGGTCTACTGATATTTAAATTTTATTTTTAACAGATGACACAGAACATACACCATGGGGAAGACACACCTAAATAAGTTATATTAGTTGGGTTCGTTTTACAATATTAAAATGATGACGTCAAATATCACTTTATTCAGTTAAAAATAAGCAAAACGTTTTATTTAAGTGTGATTCGTTTATTTGCCATACATTATTGTTATTTTTTCTTTACTTTACTTTTATTTTATTATTAATAAATACGAAAAACAACAAATAGAACTATTTTTCTGTCTGTATTAGAAATTTAACAACATTAACATTATAAAACAACCGATTTATATTATTATTCCATGTATATAAAGATAATTTGTTGAAGTAGTATTAATTGTTATTTCTTTTTAATTTTCAGATCATTCCGTGTTCACAATATGCCGAATAAGAAGAAGGAAATTAAGCGATTCATTTACTACAATCTTTATGGATTTGGAGTCCCAATATTTGTTACTATGACAACATATATTGTACAGAAAACAGAAGTTTTACCGGGTTATTTGGTGCCCAATATTGGAGTAAAAAGATGTTTCTTTGAAAAAGGTATAATAAATTGATAATAGTTATACAGGTTTACATGTTTATATGGTTAGAATAGCTTTCTAATCAGTAAGATTATACCGATATTCGACATAATATAAGCAAGTCGCCTTGAATACACCATTATTTTGATTTAATTTAAAATATTTAACGCTATTTGATTTCTTCATACGAATTAACTATATTGTCTATTTCAAAAAATATATTTTGTTGTAAATAAAATGTTCACATACTCACAAATACTTATTACAAAACAAACAAACACAATATGATCTTAAAATGTTTACAAAGCAACATAAAGAGATAAGGAGAAATAATTTTGGAATATATTTAAAAAAATTTGATTTTATTTTAGTTTACTTTTTTCAAGTAGTGGAATCTAGACAAAATACAAAGCATCGCACACGCAACACTCATAAATATCAACTCAAACAATGCTACACCAGAATGCGTTAAATAATAGATTTGATATCAATACAATACAATTATCCAAAGAACTGTATGTGTAAACAACGTCATGGACAAATCTACACTTTTTTTGCTTTGGAAGGGGAAAATTTTAAAAATACACTGTGCATCCCTTTCCATTAGTCTCAGGTTTTTACTGACTAAAAACTCTACTTTTCTCTTTCTTTACATTGAGGTAGTTATCTTGGCACTTCTTGCATTGCGGTCCTATTGTCCTATTGGACCTGTTGTACACCTCTGATGTTTTACTCTTTAAACAGCTTTGTCTCTGTGGTAAATTTCAGTAAGCCAGTAGCCAGTGGATTGTTTTTTGCACAGCTTTGGTTAGGTTAGGTTAGGTTTGTCAAAGATGCCTGTGTCTTGCTGTTTGTAAGCTTTGCACATCTGCGGCATAGAAGGTCCGTTTCTATTCCCATTCTGTGCAAGTTTTTGTTGAGACCTTAGTGTCCGGTTATTAGTCCTGTGAGCCTTTGCAGTTTTACGACTCATATATTTCATTTATCATGCGATGGTTCTGTTAGGAATATTCTTAAATGTGTCAATCCCGTACATCTTTTTCACAGTTTGCTGTGTTCTTCCTCAACTCTGCCTCGGATTATTTCTTTTTCAGTATTGCATAGGATCCCGAAAGCAGCTTTTGGTTCAGTAAACGTGTCTTTTGGTTCTTGTCTGGCAAGTTGATTTGCCAAGAGAGTTTTCTTTTACTCTTTGGTTTTTTGGTATCCATACCAGGCAAACTTTACAAGTTGTGGTCATTTCTTTCAGACTGTACATGCAGGTCATAATCAGTTTGGATATTATTATTTGCGATTACAGGGTTTGCAATGCCGCTTGACTGTTTGACATGATAGTTATCAGTCTGTTTTAGTCTTATCTTGGTCATGTCTCTGGCGCACTACTTGAAGGCAGCCGTCTTGGCCAGAAAAGTCGAGTCATATTTGCCTAAAGGTAGCAAAGTTGTTTTTTTTGGTGATTGTTTTTGTAGGTTCTAGTTTCGATGCCTTTTTGGTATTTGGTCCCATTTTTATACCAGAAAGTTTTTGTTACTGTTTCCAGGTATCTATTGTTTATCTAATTGTTTTGCTGTGGTATAGTCAAATATCTTACTGATGCAATAGCCCTTAATGAAGTTTGACTTCATCATTAGAGCAACACATTTGTTATGTTAAGTGTGTGGGTCACGATGTTTACACTGTGTTTATTTAATTGCAGTATGTATGCTGCTTGTTTTCTTTTGTCATTAATATCAGGTGAAGTGGTGGTAACGGTAATAGTATTTTTATAGCTGTTGTGGTTGTCGTTTTTATTGCCCCCGTTATCAGTAAACATCCTAGCTTCTGAACTTTGTTTAGTTAGCCGTACACTTAAGAGTAGTTTTCAAACGCTTTGTATGTGATAATGAGTCTTACTACCGTGTATAACTATCTGGTTATATTAGGTGGTAGTCCCCATGTACGTCCGACCATCATTTTGGTTACAAAAAGCACCCGAGTAGACTTTGTTGTTATTTTAGTCAGATGTGTGTTGAAGTTTAGCATTGTGTCAAGCGTTAGTCCTAGATAGTTTACTTTCTTTGATATGGGGAGCGTGGCTCTATACATCTTCAGGTTTTTAAGGTCTGTGGTGTTTTGCCGTCTTGTGAATGGTACAATTGTCGGTTTGCTTGGTTTTACTGTTTTTTTTTTTTTTTTAACTACTTTATTTAGAGCATTCTGTATTGTTGTGTATGTAGTAAGTCATCCATGACTAAGCACAGGGATGAAAGTATTTTCCCCTGTGGTCTCCCGCTGGCAACTTTGGCTTTTACCATATAATGTTATGGTTACAGTTTGGTTCTTAAGCATAGAGTTGATCGATTGTTGAACGAGAGAGTTTATTCTGCAAAAGCAATGGAGAACCGCCATTGCTTCTGCAATGAATATGAAAGTAATGTTGTCCAATGCTCCTTCAATATCAAGAAAAGCACACAAAGTTATTTCTTTGCATTGGATGGTATTTTTACACTTGCTGACTAGCTGGTGTACAGCAAGTTTGCAAGTTTTTTTGTTTGCAAGGAATACTAGTGCTGGTGCAGTGATTGGGCATTTAGCGCCCCGTTTCATATGTACTTGTTGATTATTTTTTTTAATAGTTTTTGCATAAAGAATGTTAAGCTGATTGGTCTGTGGAACTTAATATGTCTAATACGTGGGACCCGGTTTTGGTATAAATACCACCTTGACCGGTCTCCAGCTACTTAATATTTGTGAAAGTGCTAAGCTTGCTTTAAGGATTGCATATAGACTCTTTTAGCACTACAAACTCTTTCTGTAACATGATAGGATAAATTCCATCGGCTCTATTGACTTGAATGGTTTGAATGTATTGATCTCCCATTCCAAGCCGCCCTGATTTATTGTGGTCTTTGTTTTTCCTTAGTCTCTTTTGGTTGCTTTTATGTTTGTCAAATCTAAGTTCTCTTGATTAGGAGGTTCTGTCAGCATATTGCCCAGGAACTGTGTTTGCAGCAGTGTGTTCTCTACCGACTCTGTGTATTTTTTGTGTTTGGTTTAAAAGGATCTAATGTTCCTAGTACGGTTTTTGCGTAAAACTTTTTGGAGGCGGGAGAATGTGGAACCGTTTTAAACGTCCTCAAATTGTGAAGGAGATTAACAATTTTCTTTTGTTTTTATTTATGGCTTTATTATATGCCGTAAGACTGGTTTTATATGTGGTTTTCTTAAACAGTATTAAAGTATTTTTGCCTTGTCGAGCTCCTTGTTTCACCAAGTAATCTTGTTTGAGGTGTGCTTGACAGTGCTACGGCAGTTCCGATCAAAAGTTTTAATGGAGTTTACAAATATGTCTGTTATCTTCAGATCTTTTGATGTTTTTGGACAGACCTTAATTTGGCTAACTAGTATTTTGTTGTATAGATCCCAGTTCAGTTTTTATTTTGGGTTTTTGTATTTCAAAAATTTTGGTATGGTTAACCTTTTTTATCTCTTCTTTATAGATCCAATGCAATGTCAATATTGTGTTTGACAATATACGCATTGAGGGCTGTAGAAGCTGCCCTGTAATGATGTTTATTGATTTGCACAGCACGATGTTTAGCATTTAACTTACCGTTATTGTTTCTCGACGACCGGCAATGGATTTTGATTCACGGGCTTCTTGACGGTCTTTGTTTTTTTTTGGTATGTCTCTTTTTTGGAGAGGGCCAGTGTTTGAAGCGTTATTTTGCAGAAACCTAGAAAGAGTTTGCCTCTAGGTTAGCCAATTGGGAGAAAGCCCAATTCCTCTTATCCATAAGCAAGATGAGTTGGATCTATTGGGTTCTGGTTTGGAGTTGACCACTTGCCAAGTCCCGGTGTTTATGGTGTTTTGCATCGTTAACTTTTTTAGGTGAGTTGTTGGTTTTAACCGTGTTTTCTGTACCCATGTCATTACCCTTTTTGATTCAGGTAAGTTCTTTGCTCTCCAATAGGTTATTTTACTTTACTGTTCTTTTCACAGATTTGAGGTAACAGTTGAGGAACCCTTTTGGGATTACTAGTAATAATCCTAAAAGATAACGAAAGGATCTTTGCATTTTTTGCTGGTTGTTTTGCAATTTGGGGGTGCTGCTGCTGGATAGGGTTTGCTTTTGCGTCCCTGATGTATCCGGGGTGTTTAGAGCAGGTAGTGTGAAGTATTGCTGTTGTTTCTTTATTGCACTACCGGATGTTTTAGTTGGCTCAGTTGGGTTCTCTAAAGAGTCTCTAAAGAGTCCCAATTGTGTTTCTATACATTCATTGGTTTGCTTTCCCTAGAATTTGAGGAGCAGACTACATTTTGGGTAGTAGAGGATTGCTTGTTAGCGGAACTTTACTGGGATTGATACGATACATGTTAAAACTCTATATTAGATTAATAATTTAAAGATTTATTTGATAAACTGCAACATGTTTTACTAGACAGTGGCATCATCAGCCAAATTTTCACACATGTGTGGTTTTAGGAAAGTTCTACCAAGTCTATTTATTGCATTTTTTAATTTTAGTTTCTACAATGACATGCTTTATCACATAGGTGAAATGCATTCTCCATCACAAATATCCAGTTGCTTGTGCGGCTTTGCATAGATAAGTATTTTGCTTCTGGGGTGCTAGTTTAAACCCACGGTTTGTTGTCCGAAGACACGAGTAATTATTTTGGTTGCAATTTTCCAGTTTTTTTGTCACATCTGCTCTTGGTAGCAAAGACAACCTAAGCACGCAGTATATATTGTTTTCTGGCGTTTTCTTAAATCTGATAAATTATCCACATACTAATTCAAACTGAAATCTACAAGAACTATGTACTGTTAAATACACTTTAATGAATTCTAATTAAAATAATCTATTAGAAAGTATTGACAACACAGAAATAATGGAAGTCAATCCACAACAAAAAAAAACAGAAAGCTAACAAACAAAAAGGTGCTTGACTCATTGGGCTCTTGATTCAATAACATTGCAAGCTAAACTGATCATGCAGCGCTTGTGGTAATTCTGACTGGATGAAACTTGATTGACTATCAAGTACATTTATAAGACATATTTTCCAATCAGCCAATACATCTAAATTTAATATTCTACACTTTTTTACTACAAAATAATATTTTGGAACAAAATTGACTTAATAAACTACTTAATATTATTAGCAAATATGATGTGCATTAACATATTATGTTTTGTTTTTAGATCATAAAACCTATGATCATTTGATATTCTTCGTACTTCCATTAACAGTAATGATAATTATAAACTGTGTTTTATTTATAAAAACAATAAAATATTGTTTCAAAGTTAAAGATGAAATAAACAGAATGAGAGATTCATCACCCAATGATACAGCAAAACGCCGCAAAATACTTCAAGCCGACAAAGAAAAGTAAGTTTTTAACTAACAACTCATACAATAATTAAATAATTTAAATTTATAGAATGACGATGTTGATGAAATTATTTTTTATAATGGGTATTAATTGGTTGTTTGAAGTAGTTTCTTCCATTATCCGATTTGAAGACAATGCTGTTTTGGAATTTATAGAATCACAATGGGATCGTTTTAATTGCTTGCAAGGTGAATATAATATTTTATAATAAATGAAACAAATATATAAATCAATTATGTTACAGGTGTTTTCGTCTTCTGCATTTTCATATTGAAAGCGAAAGTACTTAACTCTCTTCATAATAAATTGTGCGCAAAATTTATTAAACGAAGAGCGTCGGAAACTTCTAGTTACACTATGACTACGACGTTATCTGTAAACGCAAGGAAGATATCAGATACAAAAAATAATTTATTAAAAAATGATAGGGTTTAAGTTTGCTGAAATTTATTATTATTGAAATTATAAGACTGCCAATGGAATGGGCTTTGCAAAATATATAATAATGATTGCTTAAGTCTGCAATTAGCTTTAGTGTATTGTATTAGTAAGTATAGAGTTGATTAACTCACTTTAAACTCAAATCTCTGCGTTATTTAGCACACTTAAAACATATTATACTTAATGTCATATGTGTATTTTGAATATTTATTATATAGTTAGTAATAATTGTATGCTTTTAATGTGCCATATACAATTTTATAATGTTTTACTTAATTTTTATTGCATGCACGCACTTGTAGGAAATATTTTAAGAATAAACATTGACTGTGATTTGTTATTAGTTTGGTTTATATGTGCTTGTCTTGGTATAAAATAAAAATGTTTTTAGCTTCTGGCAGCGTTGAAAAATTGTTTTTGTCAAACATAATGACTTATTCATGAACTTCTTTAAGAATTTTAGTAGTTAATCAACCACGTTATTTGCGATTTATAGCCAATATATCTGGAGAAGCGCCAGCATCTTTCTGACCTGTTACGTAAATATATTATTTATCATGTTTAAAACTTGCAATATTGTCAAAAATGTTGGTGGTGCCTCGCGGTCGGTTTATGCGTCATATATGGGAATGTGCATGTTAAACATACTACACAACTAAAAATATTCAACAAATGATTTTGTTGAAGTGACAAAACATTTAATCAATTGCGAGAATTTCTGACAACAGAAGTGGCAAGGAAATTAGAATTAAACACGCTAACAACTTTTTATTTATATAGACAACCACAACAATGTATTCAACACATAATAATTTCAGCGTAAAACTAAAGATATTTATTTTAGATAAAATCATCCCAAAAGTACCATATTAAACATTCAACAAATATTCGATTGAAATTTAAAAAAAATATTAAATTAGCGAATCTCAAATTCAACAAATTGAGGCAAATAGATTTGCAAGCTATTATACGTAGGACAAATATGTACCACAATCAATAAGGTGCTGTTTTAAAAAGCATTGCTGGGGTAGCAATATCAGGAATCTCCCCCCCCCCCCCCCCCTACGCAACATATGACTAATGTAATACAGTGTTATACAGTCGGCAAAATCCTGTGAAATGGAGGAACTTCCGCTAAAAAAGCTACGCTCACATAAAGAAAAAACGTGCGAGGTCGATTTCATTAACACCCATCAGCGTACACCAGATGGCCGGTTTATTGTTACACTTCTATGGAAGGGTCCATCAGCATTGAGCGAGTTTTATTAATTGCAACGGAAACTAGCAAGGAATAAAGATTTATGCCCGTCTGACACTATGCATTTTTCTGTATAACTTTCTATATAGACGATTGTACAATCCTAAAAGGTACAGTGTCATACACGAATACAATTTTTTATATAGTTTGTTATACAGAAATATAAGGAAACATCATTTTATTGTATAGTTTCTGCGCGAGTTTATGCGCAGAACACAAATTCACATATATGTAAACAATAATGGCGACGCATGTAGTCAGCTGATTTTAATTTTAATTATTAATTCTGCTAAACATAAGTATAAGCATGCTAGGAATGAGGCATTAAAAGAAACTTAAGAATCATCCACAACAATAACGAAAATTAAACAAAATATAATTTTGTAAGGGTTATGTCAACTCGAAGAAATAGTTTAAATATATCGACTAAATACGTTAATATATGGAACCTGATCTTTATCATACCTGCCTACTAGATGTTTACAATTAGCTGAAAGAAACAAGGATAAATATCTCACGGCTCCACTAGTTAATAATGAGGATTCCTAAGTGGATAACATGATCACCGGAGCCGAGATATCGACGAGCAACATTAAAAAGGCAATTACAATAATACTAAATAAAACTAGGCCAATACTCCATAAATGGGCCTTCCAGACAAATCAACGCTTTTCGTTTTGGAAAAATCGGATATAGTAAAAAAGAATTTAATGGAACACCAAAAAGGATACTTTCGGGTACGAATGCGTTAAGTTTAATGTCTCTCTCTTTTTCTTTCATCCACCAGATGTCTTCTGTAGGCTGTTGCCTGTGTTTGATTACTTATCTGTATGGTTTTTGTTGTGTCGGGCCTCTGTCGCATAGGTTATTACCGGTCTGATGACTGCTTTGTATATTCTGATTTTCACTTCCGTTCTCAGGTATTTATTTATCCATATTAACTCATGCATACACCCGGATATACGTGTTGTTTTCAGGGTTTGGTATTGAACGTTTCTATGTAGGTTCTCGTAGCTATGGATACTCACCTTCTGGTAGTTGTTAAGTTGCATTACTTGTTTTATAATACTACCGTCCAGTTTCAGCTTACACCTTGTGGGAGATTTTTATATTACCTGACACTTGCTTTTATACTTATTTATGAACATGTTGAGTTCTTTGGCTTTCTGTAGGTTGTCTTTGGAGTCCGATATGAGGACGGCATCATCTGCATAGCATATTACTTTGAATTTGTAGGTTCCCATTTTGTAGCCTCTGTTGTCTGGTAGTGCTTCTATTATTTTGTTCATTATGAGGTTGAACAACATGGAGCTTAATGAATCGCCCTGTCTGACTCCATCGTTACTCTTATTGTCTTTGACCTGTTCTTGCCGACCTTTACTGATGTTCTACAGTTTGTGTTTATGTTGATGATGCTATTTATTATACCGTGGTTTACCTTTGATGCTCTTAGGATGGTTATAATGTTGTTTAGGCGGACTCTATTGAAAGCTTTTGACATGTCTACAAAACAGAGGTAAGCGGCTTTATTGAACTCCAATGACTTTTCAACTATCTGCTTGACAATAAAGATTGCATCTACACTGAATCTATTTTTCCTGAAACCTTGTTGTTTCTTCGCTATCTTTATATCGTTGTTTATTATTATGAGCTTGGTATATAGTTTCAGGATGCAGTTGAGCAGAGTTATTCCTCTATAGTTGTCTTTTTGAAGATGGGGATTGTCGTACTGTTTTTCAATTCATCTGGAACTTTTTCTTCTTTTAGTATATTATTGAACAGTTCTGTAATTTCAGCATTTAGGGTGTCTTTACCATATTTGAGCATTTCATTGTTTATGAGGTCCGGTCCTGGTGCCTTTCGGTTTTTAAGAGCTTTTATCTGCACTGCTACTTCCTCTACTGACTTTTCTAGTTTTAGTTTGGGATTGTTCTCATTTATGACGTTGGTATTGTAATAGTTTTTTCTACTCTTTAGTATAGCGTTTTAAAATATTTTTCCCATTCTTCTTTAGTTATTCTCGTAGTCAGCACATGGCATTTATCTCTGAGATATGCTATTTATGCTTCCTTTTTATGTTTGTATTGTTGTCTCACTTCACTGGTGAACCATTGTACTTTCCGGCCTTCGCGTCGATGATATTTGTTTTTAGCCTTTTCTTTAACCTGTTACTATATAGATGTTTTGTGCTTTTATTGTCCAGTGATTCAATGTTTTGAACTTTTGAATGGGTTGATCTGTTGTCTTTATGCTGGTGTTGGAGTGATTGATGGTTATTTTGCTTTGATTGCTTCCGACATTTGCTGTATTTAATGTCTGCACATCTAGGATGTTTTTGAGGTGTACTGCTCTGTTTGTGATGATGAAGGCAATGACAGATTGTTGTTGTCGTGAATTACTCCATGTGAATTTGTATTTCATCGGATGCTGAAAGAAGGTGTTGTTTACCGCGCAGAAATATCGAAGTAATTCACCGTTTTCATTCACTTGCTCTTTGTTAAAGCGTTGTGTAATACGTCAGATTATTTATTAACAATTAAGAAACTAAAATTTTCAAAGATAATAGAAAAATGTATGTCTAGTGATAGTTTAACTAAGCAATCAATGCACAGATGCACCGGCATGGTATGAGCGGCTCGCTTTTTTTTGCTGTAGACACCTTTGTGTGTTTCATATCACCTTATGGAATATTACAGATTGTTTATTAACAATTAAGAAACAATAATTTTCATAGAAAATAAAAAAAACCATGTCGAGTGATAGTTTTACTAAGCAATCAATGCATCGATGAGCGGCTCGCTTTTATTGATGTAGACAACTTTATAGGTTTCATATTACCTGATGGAATATTACAGATTGTTTATTAACAATTAAGAAACAATAATTTTCAAAGAAAATAAAAAAAACCATGTCGAGTGATAGTTTTACTAAGCAATCAATGCACCGATGCACCGGTTTATTAAAGAAATAAAAAAGTTTATAAGCAAGTGATTGTTTTATCAAGCAATGAATGAACGCGCGGTATGAGCAGCTACTTTTGATGTAATCATCTTAATTAATATTACATCAGGTGATGACATACGAAAGTGACGATTGAAAAAATATTAGAATAGTAACTCGGTGCTGTATATACATACTTTATTTTTTAAATTGAATAATATCTAGGATACATGTATGTCTTTTTTAGTAAATTAACATATTTATTTTATAAATTTAGTTGGCATAAAATAGCAGAAAATCCTATTCATAAATGGATGTTTTTTTGTTAGGTTGTCTAGTAAAGTGAAACAACATGTGCGTGTACCTCGCTGTCGCATATTGAATATATAATTGAGTTTTATAAAAAAATCCACAATTGAATGAATGGAATTTTTATAGTTTGTTTTTTATGCTGACTTATCTATACATGTTTTATGTTATGTAAACTTTTATTTTGCTTATTGGTTTCCTTATTTATTATTAAATAAAAATTTTAATTAAAGTTTTTTTTTTTATTTAGAAACATGTTCTGGATAAAATTCTAGCTTTGTTTACAATTGGTGTACGTGTACGCGGTCATGTTATGGGTTTAACACTAAGAAGAATAAATTCTTTCATGTGATTAATAATCTTATTTGATGAAGGGAACGGCCAACCTGGTAATAATACCCAAAAGTAGATTAGAATACGGCAAATAAGAGGATCTATTATGCGTTCTTTTATTTATATTTAATGTAATTCTTTAATATTTTTAATACCTATTTATAATCCTCTTATTGTATAATGTATATATATATATATATATATATATATATATATATACGAAAGAGCACGAGTTCGAGACTGCACAAGTTTGAGGAGATACATTGTATATAGTCAAATAACCATGAAATAGCCTATACAACAGTGACATTACTTAAATTATCAATAATTGTAGCATATGTTACCTTTGGTTTCTTCTGTTTGCTTCTAATTTGTTTTTAAATTAGGTTTTTGTAAAATTAGAAAATATCTCCAAACTTGTGACAAGTTTGAGGATATATAACTTTAACAAATCTGTAATAGATGGCACAATATGATATAAAACAGTTATTTGGTTATTTCTTTTTGTTGCAGATATATTTAATATTTAAAATCATAGTAAATGGTATTACTAATACTATTCAAAAATATAATGAATTGTTATAAATATTAGTAATTACCGTGTTATAAATTGATCTTAATAATTTATAACTAGTATAGTTATATTTGTTAAAAAATTAAAAAATAAAATGTAACAATTGAAATTAATAAACAAATTGAGTAAAATAATTTGTTTATTAATATAAAAAGTTTTTATTTTTTTATAAATATCATAACTTAATTATGTTTGTTATAAAAAAAACGGTTAAATTAGTTTAGGTATAGCGCCATGTTCGTGTTTTTCTATATATATATATTCTTTATTTTTTATTATTAATGTACTTTTATTTGTTATAAACAAGATATACACAACAACACGAGTACAGCGATATGCCTAAACTTGTGTTAATGTAGTTATACTTCTTTGGGGATATCTTCCAACTTGTGTTAATATAAATACATTTCTTTGGCGATATCTCCAAACTTATGTTTTTATAGTGACACTTGTTTGACGATATCCCCAAACTACCGCTTATATTATCGCACTTCTTTGACGATATCTCCAAACTAATGCTTTTATAGTAGCACTTGTTTGACGATATTCTCTAACTACTGTTCATATTATCACACATCTTTGGCAATATCTTCAAACTAATTTTTGAATAGTTTTAATACCATTTCTTTAATAATATATCTCTGAATGGCTTTTATATTATTACATTATTTTATGATATTTTATAACTTGCTTTTATATATTTTTTCAAAATAATAACATTTTTGATGTTATTTACTTAATGTTATTGCCCTTCTTGTAGTATAGAACATTCTATTATTTATTTATTTATAAAAATATCTTACAAGTTATAATCATTTTTGAAATTCTATGTCAGCCAGTGTATTAGTGATTTATTTGATAAATATAGACAATAAAATGTAATTGAATTGATTATTTATCATATACTTCTATTAAAACACTTACTAGTACAATGACTCAACAAAATTTAACAATAATAATTATATAAATCAAGTTTTATGTAGTAAATATATTTAAAATCGGTGTTATATTACCATCGATTATTATTGGGAATATTTCTTACCAACTATAACATTCAAAATGTATTATCTTAACAGGAATGTGAGAACGGAAAGCCATACAAAAATGTTTTTGTATTCTATGAATGAATATCGTTGAACTCTTTTCAATAGTAGAGCAAGGTCAAGTTTGCAGGCTATTACTCATTACTCATTATTGTTTTGAAATGAATGAATTTTTACAATATTATTATACTCCTACAAAACAAATCATAATCGATACCACAAATTATCATCAAACTATATAATTACATTCAATTTAAATTCAATTAAATTTAAAATTTGAATACATTTGTTTTCTAGTTTCATTATTACCTACAAACTTAGAAATTAGTAAAACAGTATCAGTAACATTTTAGGAATAACATAAAACTTTATATTAAAGTCTATATTCTTTACAAAGCATAAATGGAATAGTTTAAAATGGCTGCTTAGTAAAATTATTTAAAACACAACAACTTTTATCAAAATACTTTGTACATTAATGTTATAATTGTACCGCCTCTAACAAGGTTTTTGTATTTTAAAATTATAATTGTAATTGGTCTACTTAATAAATACTTTTGTCTATCAACTCTCATTAAAATCATGGAATGTTATATACATTTATAATGTTATTGCCACCTCCAACAAGAATTTTGGTATACTGACTTTTCCACAAGTCATTAAATGTGAATTATTGCAGCCTTCAAAAATAATTTTGTTATTCTGACTATATTATTGAAATTGACATACTTAAACATCTCTGTCTACTAAGTTTAATAAAAATTGTTGAATGTAGTGTACATTTATGTTATTATTGCCGGCTCCAATAAAAATTTTGTTATTCTGACCTTATTATTGTAATTGGTATTCATTAAATTTAAAGAATGTTGTGTACTTTAATGTTATAATTGCTCCGCATCCAACAAGAATTTTGATATTTTGACTTTATATTAAAAATAGTCTAATATATTATATTGATCCTTATAATCCATTTGTTTCTGATGATGAAATCAATTCAATTTTGTCTAAAATTAAAAAGTTTTTAGAAAGAAAAAGCAGCATTTTAAAATTGAAAAGATTAAATCCTAGAAGTTGGAAAATTGGAATAAATGATTTTCTTCCAATACAAAAGGATGCGTATAACTGTGGCATATTTGTCATACATTTTATACAAAAACTGTCAGAATCAAGGGCAAGGGCGGACTTTTTTAAAAATTGCAGTTCTAAATTTGATCCATTTGTATATAGAGTAGCACTCCAAAAATCAATTTTGATACACACTCTGAGTGTTAAAAATTTATGTGTCAAATGTGGCAAACATAATCGGGAGTCTACCGTTAATTGTACACGCTGCGAGAGACTAATACACGTCAAATGTAAAACCACATCTGATGACACTTGTATTCTCTGCGAAAGTTACTTCTGGCAAAATAATACTAAATATAAAGTGTACTTGCAAAATATTGATTACGAAAGAATAATACTTGATAATGAAGATACATTAAAACAAATATATGAACAACGATTTACTCATCGTCATATATATTATTTTCAGAAAATGGTCGTATTAATGTAATGCAAACTTATGATACCGAAATATTTGCTTTGTCAGATATGATATTTATTTACAAATATATTTCATCACATGTTTGTAACGATAGAATGTTATCGTGTTTTGCTTTATTACCTTACATATGTGATAAAATTTCATTTTACATATTTGGATAATATACTATTGAAATAATTGGCGAAGAAGTACCAACTAAAGAGGTTTTTCATGGTACTTATAAACTAAAAGATATTTACAATTCTTAGGCTAGAAGATACTCATCAATGTTATAATAATAATTTAATTTATTTTTTGTTTTTATTTCATTTTTTTCTTCAAAATAAGTTTCGAGCTTGTTATTATCAAAAAAATATGCTTCATCGTTATGCAACCTGGGTAAAAAATCTGTTTTGTTTTATATATTTTATTAAGTTTATTTGTTTTATTAAATATATTTGTTTTGTTTGTTCCATATGTTCTGTTTTATTTACAAATTAGAACACTATGTAATATTTTATCACGTAATATGGAATCTATTAAGATGACTACAACAAAAAACGCAAGCCGCTCTCACGGAGCATCGCCGGTGCGGTGTATTCAGTGCTTAGTAAAGCCATCAATCAAAAATGGATTTTTTTTTTAGTTTTGTTTTTTTAATTGTTTATGAACAACACGTAATATTCCATTACCTAATATAGGATCTATTAAGGTGTCTACAGCAAATAAAGCTTGCTTAGTAAAACTATAAATCGGAAATGAGTTTTGTGTGTGTTTTTTTTAAATTTTGTTTTCGTAATTGTTTATAAATAATATGTAATACAAAATCTATTAAGGTGCCTACAGCAAAAAACGAACCGCTCACAAGGTGCATCGGTGCGTTGATTGCTTAGTAAAACTATCACTCGACATGGTTTTTTTAATTTTCTTTGAAAATTATTGTTTCTTAATTGTTAATAAACAATCTGTAATATTCCATCAGGTAATATGAAACCTATAAAGGTGACTACATCAATAAAGGCGAGCCGCTCATTGATGCATTGATTGCTTAGTAAAACTATCACTCGACATGGTTTTTTTATTTTCTTTGAAAATTATTGTTTCTTAATTGTTAATAAACAATCTGTAATATTTCATCAGGTAATAGAAAACCTATAAAGGTGTCTACATTAATAAAAGCGAGCCGCTCATCGGTGCATTGATTGCTTAGTGAAACTATCACTCGACATGGTTTTTTTTATTTTCTTTGAAAATTAATGTTTTGTAATTGTTAATAAAAAATATGTACTATTCCATCAGGTAATATGAAACCTAAAAAGGTGTCTACATCAATAAAAGCGAGCCGCTCATCGATGCATTGATTGCTTAGTAAAACTATCACTCGACATGGTTTTTTTTTTAATTTTCTTTGAAAATTATTGTTTCTTAATTGTTAATAAACAATTTGTAATATTCCATCAGGTAATATGAAACCTATAAAGGTGTCTACATTAATAAAAGCAAGCCGCTCATCGGTACATTGATTGCTTAGTAAATCTATCACTCGACATGGTTTTTTTAATTTTCTTTAAAAATTATTGTTTCTTAATTGTTAATAAACAATCTGTAATATTCCATCAGGTAATATGAAACCTATAAAGGTGTCTACGTCAATAAAAGCGAGCCGCTCATCGATGCATTGATTGCTTAGTAAAACTATCACTCGACATGTTTTTTTTTATATTCTTTGAGAATTATTGATTCTTAATTGTTAATAAACAATCTGTAATATTTTATAAGGTGATATGAAACACACAAAGGTGTCTACAGCAAAAAAAATAATCTTAATTGTTAATAAATAATCTGTAATATTCCATCAGGTAATATAGAATCTATTCTTTATTGCACATAAAATTTGTATTATGTTTTTTTAATTAAGTTAATTGACTATATTATAACAAAACAAAGTATAATTATTATTAACTTAAATTGTACTTGCTGTTATTTGTACCTAACTGCAGAACTTTTTTTTTAATTTGTAAATTTACTCAAATATATATAAAGAGATTTCAATTTAATGAATTTGCTGGGCGACTGTAATGTACAGTTATGTGTTTGCATCACGTCATAAAAAACGACGCAAGAACGGGTACGGAAACGAGGTTAACTTCAGCGACGTATTTCTTTTGGATTTGGATCAATGCAACGATAGTCTTTAACACTTTCCAAAAATCTCACGAAGATCATCTTTGATTTTTATCTCAGTTTCGGCGTTTTTGCTTCGGTACGTGTACCATGACTGAACTTCCAAACAGCTCAAAAAGTCTGACATTTATTTTCTTACCAGACCATAATTCTTCTGGAGTAGCTGTACTCAAAATGGCGCTGGCGGAACGATTTATAATGTATGCTGCCATATTTATTGCTTTAGCCCAATATGACACTAATTTTGAATCAAAAAGCATATATTTTGCTTTCTCAACTAGTTTACGATTGGCAATACTATTTTGTTCTGGTACAAATTTTTGATGTTATACCATGCTTCTTGAAATACCCAAACGATGAATTAATGCATTTGGTACCATTAACTGACCAAAAACATTTTATTATTCAACCAGTTTCATTTTCAACAATTGCTTACAACAAAGTTATTAAACATCTCGGATTTCTCTTTTAAAAATATACAAATATTTTTCATGAATAGTCATCAAGAAAAGTCAAAATGTATTTAGCACCTCCGTTTGAACGATTTTCTATTGGTCCATTTAAATCCAAATAAATAAGATCCAAAACATGATCGGCTCGTGTAGTGTAGTGTAGTGTAGTAACTGAAAATGGTCGACGAGTTTGCTTCCCTTCTTTGCAAACCTCACAGTTTTTTATTTCAATTTTGTTTTATTTTAAATTCATATGGCCTAATTTACGATGCCACATTAAACCACTCATTGATTGAGCTGCTGCTGCAAAACAGTTTGATTGTTGTACGTACAATTTGTATACACCATTTGTTTCAGTGGTTTCAACAATCAATTCTCCGCTTTCATTATATACATGACAACCTAGATGACAACACTATTTCCATTTTTAACTATTTGTGCAACTGACTGAGAAGATTGGCTGTCACATCAGGAACACACAACACTTCATTAAAATCAACTTTTCGATTATCAATTGTTACTGAAATTTTATCGACTTCTTTTACTAACATTTTATTCGAATTTTCTGATAAAATTTGTTTAATTGCTGTTAATTTTAAATTAGTGAATAGATTTTGCAATGGCGAAATATGTTGAGAAGCACCGCTGTCAATACACCATTTATTTTCATGAGATTGTTTGGTGTACACTGTACTTGTTGTTTTCGCCGTTATAATAAATGCTGATTTTTTCTTTTCATTACAATTACTTGATATAGCCTCGTTTATTACACGTAAAACATTTTATATTTTTGTTCTTTATTTTATTACTACCATAGAATGCTGCATCACTTTTAATTAATAGGAGCCTATAACCTGTTGAGATTCGTAAGTAATGTGAGTTGTGGGAGAGCAATAAATATATAAAATATATTTATTATACATAAAGATGGCAGCGCAGTACATAACAATATATTATTTACAACAAATTGACTCAGCAATAATAATTGAAGGCACACGACCACCCGGTTTGTTATCTCTTCTCTGTTTGGGCATTAGAACAGCTCGAAAAATCATCTTTCTCGGCGACTATGTTAACAAGTAAAACTGTCGCATCTGGGGTGATTGTCGAGAAGCCAATGCATCTTCAGAGAGTGACAATTTGGTGCGGATATTGGAGCGGTGGCATCATTGGCAATTTTTTTTTTTTAAAGCTGCTGGAAACGTTATTTTGGTCAACGGTGAGCGCAACAGAGGCATGATAAACAATTTTTTGTGGCCGGAAATTGAAGACATGGACTTGGACGATCTTTGGTTTCAGCAGAATGGCGCGCCATGCTACACAGCCCATGCTACAATCGATCGCCAAGTTCGGTAATTATGTTATCAGCCGTCTCGGCGATGTCAACTGGCCACCTCGAAGATGCGATTTGACGCCGATTCAGGCACTGAAGGCGAATATTGAGTAAGCCATCCGTGAGATAGAGCCAGAAACCGTCACCACGGTTTTGGAAAACTGGGTTAACAGGATGCGCTACTGCAAAGCTAGCCGTGGTAGCTACATGAATGAAATCGTGTTCCATAAATAATGAGAATGTTTGCTTATTTGAATAAACCAATAATATACCAAAAAAAATTGATTTTTATTTATTTTTTTGAATTTTCAAAAAGGGACCACCCTTTATATATCTAAATTTGTTATAATCGATAATTATTTTAAAATGTTATTTAGTAAAGCGCATTTGGAAATCTTATTGGCTGTCGCAGCTAAGGAATCTGGCTTGACTTGTGAACGATGTGTGTATTAGGTGCTTTCCTTTTGCCTCTATTTTCAGTTATTATTACCTCACTTTACTTAAGACTGTTCTATTTGCAAAATAGCAAGTAAGACAAAGTAAGAATTTTACCTCCCGTAAAAAAGTAATGTTAATTTATTGTTTTTTTATTAGTTTTATGAAAATAATTTTGTAAATTTTTAATCCTTTGAATATATAGTTTGCTGTGTGGAGTTCAAGCTCAATAAAAGCTATTATGAATTAATTTTCCAATATATTTTAAGAAATTCTAAAATAATCTAAAACTCACCTCAAAAGTTCCAAACATTATTTAAAGCAGTGGCGTAGCTAAAACTTTTGGGCTTTACAGCAAAATATTAAAGTCGGATTAAAAAAAAGGACATTTTTTTATTTAACTTTGTAACTTCTCAGGGTTTTAATAAACGTCGCTTAGTAAACTCGTGAGTCTTATTGCATTGCAGATCCCTGCTTACAGATAGCTACATTACTGAACGATAGTCATTAGTTTATCTAATAAATTTAATTATTTTGTTCTTGAGATTTGGGGCCTCAAAACTCCTCGGGACGTTAGCTACGGCGCTGCTTACCTGTCTTCTAGTCGCTTAATTTGGTCACAATAAAAAAAACTTTTATTTCAGATTTAAGTTTAACAATTTTTTTTATCTATTTGAAACTTGTAAAAACAAAACCGGTCTGGGTTAATGATAAAAAAATTTAACTTAAAAACTCGGTTTTGGTAGGTCATTTTTATTCTTCATTTCAAAGCAAATATGTCTACAAAAACTATTTACTGATTGCATCTCGCTACTGTTTATATTCCACAATCGTCTCTTTTGATTTGTATGAAAGTAAAAGATGAGACAGAAAAAATGAGGTTTACAAAGTAAGCAACTAAAGAGGAGTTCTATTTCCATTTTTACATTATTATTTATCGCGGACAAGAGTGTCTCACACTTGACAAACGCACTAGAATATACTGTGGGACATTCTCTACATTGAAAAATTCATCGAAAATGTAAGGCGCGTTTGACAAATAAATTCAAAAATGATTGAATTGGTGCTATCAAGTGCGACTATTTTGTCAAATAAAAAACCGGTTGCACTAGTAAATATAAAAAAAAATCTTTAACGCTTTTTAACATGTTCACCATAGGCGTAATTTTTTTTGATAAATATAAACAATTAATTTTTTTTAAACTTTTTTACTTACTTTTTTATTAGCGATTGGTTTAATTAATATAATTTGGTTCACAGTTTGTTATGTTGAAAACATTATCTAAAATATTCTAAGCATTATAAACAGTGATAAAACGTCTATACTCAATTGAAAAAACGTCTAAACAAAAACTTCAATGTTTACTACCTACATAAAATAAATAGCAACTGAAAACATTAAAAGTGAAAAAAAATCCAATCTCTTAATAACAAATTTGGGCCAATACAAACATTTAGAATAATAAATTAAGTAACCAACTCACCCGCCTAAATGTTAGTTATCAAGGAATTTGTTGCTTGTTTTATTTGTTGTATTTAATATCTACTAACAACTGCTCAAGTGTTTAACAACAAAAATTCTTCCAGTTTATTAACAACGATAACTATAAAGTAGAAAACAATACAAACCCTCTGTCCATAATTATGAAATAAGTAGCTCGGTTAATTACCTAAATTTTTACCAGCATACATTCCTCAAATTTATTAACAACAAAAACATTAAAGTGAAATATAATTAAATATATTGATAACAAACACTTGGACGGGTAAACGAGCTACTTTAATACCTCTTGTCCATAACCATGAACTGAGTAACTCGTTTAACCACATAAGCGTTTAACAACTGACATTCTTCAAATATATTAACAACGAGAACATTAAAAGTGGAAAACAATAAAATATATTAACAACAAACACTTTGACGGGCAAACGAGATTTGAGTACAAACCATAATTATGAACTAAGTAACTTGCTTAACCACATAAGTGTTTAATAACCGACATTCCTCAAATGTATTAAAAACAAAAACATTAAAAGTGAAAGATAATTAAATATATTGATAACAAACACTAAGACGAGTAAGCGGGTACTGTACCGCAATTGAGAACCCATGCGTACCACATAAAATGTTTTAATAGTTTTTGAATCGTAAAAATTAGTACAAATAAGCGAAGTTCATGTGAAATATATGTGCTACCTATTGGTGTATTGTTTGAACAGAACATATCAACAAAGTACATAGTTAAATTAATTAAACAAAACTTTTATTGGATTTTAGCCTATATGTGCGATGACATAGTGCGATAGAAATGGAATCTTCTAAACCAAAAAAACTTGCTGTATTAAAAGTATCTGAACTGAAACTGGAACTGAAAAATTGAAATATTTCGACTACTGGAAATAAAACCGAATTCCTGAGTAAACTGAAAAAAATTCTAAACTCAGGTTTTATACGAGAAATATCTAATGATGAAAACATTACGGCGATAAGGAATGAAAAGAGATTGAGTTTTAGAAATAAATTATTTTTTAGAATTTCAAATAAAATATCAACGTTACACAAAAAAATGCATTTTATGGAAGTACAACTTACTAAACTACTTCTTAAAAATAAATCTAATCAAAATAATCACATTAACAATGCTTCTGATGTTAATAATGTGCAAGATTAGCTTCAACAAAAAAAAAACGGGACAACCTAAGGTAAAGAATCGTGAAATTATAGAAAATAAAGTCAACGACAAAAAGAAAAAGAAAAATTTTGTTCTAGGAGATACGTATGCAAGAGGAATGCAGCAGATTATAAGTGATTTTGTTTGTTATAATAAATATGACATTATAATAGTTATTTGTTTTACTAAGCATAAAAGCACAAGATTTAATGCCGCGGATGGTGTTTCATAGCCGAGCGTAGCGAGGCTATGAAACCAGCCAAGGCAAAAAATCTGCTTTTCTGCCGTGTGAAACATATAATTTTTTCTTCAAATTTGTTCCAATTCCACGCAAAATCGACATTGTCAATTTTAATAACCAGTTTGATTTAAATTATTACTTGGAAGGTTGCCTAGCAACGAACTTTTTTGCCTACTTTTTCTGCCTAGGCAGTAAAAGTGGATTTTTTCTGCCTAGGCATTAAAAGTACAACTTCTAAGCCTGCCAAGTGTCATTAAAAGGCCGCTTTTAATGTCATTTGGAGAAAAATATATTTAAACCTAGCGCACGTTTTGAAGATATTACCGAAGACATTAACAACCTTAGTAAAAATGTTACAAAATCTGATTTTTTTATAATTATAGAAGGATCAGTGAATTGCGCAAAAGGACAGATGATTAAACAAGGAACAATTTCTAATTTGAAAAAATGCATATTAACAACAATATTGATATTTATTTCCGTACCTTTTTGTAGTACGTACACAGTTTGTGGTAAAATTTTTTTTCGTTTGTAGATCGTTTTTATTTGTTATAAGGTATATTTTTATAAAAAAATAGCAATCTTGAAGTGACGGTTTGCTAATTAGGCCTAATTAAGTTTGTTAATTAAACCATCTATTACAATTTTTTAACTATACTTGTTACATAGGTTGTCCATATTCGACGAAAAGATTTTTTTTTAAATAATAAAAAAACAAATTTTTGGCTGTTCATGTTAAAAATCATTTAATTCTATTGAAGCAGATTTGTTTACATCACACTCTATTTAAAAAAACGAAAAAAAAATCGACTCTTCACTCGATTTTTGCATGTGAAACGAAAAAAAAATCGACTTTTTGCACGATTTTCGAAAATTTCATTTGTGTTTGAAAGCATGTGAAACGCGTAAAAAACGAAAAAAAATCGACTCTACTCGATTTTTGCATGTGAAACGAAAAAAAAAATCTACTTTTTGCTCGATTTTCGAAAATTTCATTTGTGTATGAAAGCATGTGAAACGAAAAAAAATCGACTTATTGCTCGATTTTCGAACATTTCATTTGTGTTTGAAAGCATGTGAAACGATAAAAAATCGACTCTTCCCTCGATTTTCGAATATTTCATTCGTGTTTGAAAGCATGTGAAACGCGTAAGAAACGAAAAAAAATCGACTCTTCATTCGATTTTTGCATGTGAAACGAAAAACAAAATCGACTTTTTGCTCGGTTTTCGAAAATTTCATTTGTGTTTGAAAGCATGTGAAACGAAAAAAAAAATCGACTTTTTGCTACATTTTTGAAAATTTCATTTGTGTTTGAAAGCATGTGAAACGCGTAAAAAACGAAAAAAAAATCGACTCTTTACTCGATTTTTGCATGTGAAACGAAAAAAAAATCGACTTTTTGCACGATTTTCGAAAATTTCATTTGTGTTTAAAGCATGTGAAACGCGTAAAAAACGAAAAAAAATCGACTTTTTGCACGATTTTCGAAAATTTCATTAGTGTTTGAAAGCATGTGAAACGCGTAAAAAACGAAAAAAAAATCGACTCTTCACTCGATTTTTGCATGTGAAACGAAAAAAAAATCGACTTTTTGCACGATTTTCGAAAATTTCATTTGTGTTTAAAGCATGTGAAACGCGTAAAAAACGAAAAAAAATCGACTTTTTGCACGATTTTCGAAAATTTCATTAGTGTTTGAAAGCATGTGAAACGCGTAAAAAACGAAAAAAAAATCGACTCTTCACTCGATTTTTGCATGTGAAACGAAAAAAAAATCGACTTTTTGCACGATTTTCGAAAATTTCATTTGTGTTTAAAGCATGTGAAACGCGTAAAAAACGAAAAAAAATCGACTTTATATTCGATTTTTGAAAATTTCATTTATGTTTGAAAGCATGTGTAAAGAAGAAAAAATCGACTTTTTGCTCGATTTTCGAAAATTTCATTTGTGTTTGAAAGCATGTGAAACGAAAAAAAAAAAACGACTTTTTGCTCGATTTTCGAAAATTTCATTTGTGTTTGAAAGCATGTGAAACGCGTAAAAAACGAAAAAAAAATCGACTACTCGATTTTTGCATGTGAAACGAAAAAAAAAATCTACTTTTTCCTCGATTTTCGAAAATTTCATTTGTGTATGAAAGCATGTGAAACGAAAAAAAATCGACATATTGCTCGATTTTCGAACATTTCATTTTTGTTTGAAAGCATGTGAAACGATAAAAAATCGACTCTTCACTCGATTTTCGAAAATTTCATTTGTGTTTGAAAGCATGTGAAACGCGTAAAAAACAAAAAAAAATCGACTCTTCATTCGATTTTTGCATGTGAAACGAAAAAAAAAATCGACTTTTTGCTCGATTTTCGAAAATTTCATTTGTGTTTGAAAGCATGTGAAACGAAAAAGAAAATCGACTTTTTTGAAAATTTCATTTGTGTTTGAAAGCATGCGAAACGCGTAAAAAACGAAAAAAAAATCGACTCTTCACTCGATTTTTGCATGTGAAACGAAAAAAAAATCGACTTTTTGCACGATTTTCAAAAATTTCATTTGTGTTTAAAGCATGTGAAACGCGTAAAAAACGAAAAAAAATCGACTCTTCACTCGATTTTCGAAAATTTCATATGTGTTTGAGAAAGCATGTGAAACGAAAAATAATCGACTTTTTGCTCGATTTTCGAAAATTTCATTTGTGTTTGAAAGCATGTGAAACGCGTAAAAAACGAAAATGAAATCGACTCTTCACTCGATTTTTGAAAATTTCATATGTGTTTGAGAAAGCATGTGAAACGAAAAAAAAAATCGACTTTTTGCTCGATTTTCAAAAATTTCATTTGTGTTTGAAAGCATGTGAAACGATAAAAAAATCGACTCTTTACTTGATTTTCGAAAATTTCATTTGTGTTTGAAAGCATGAAAAACGCGTAAAAAACGAAAAAAAAAAATCGACTCTACTCGATTTTCGAAAATTTCATTTGTGTTTGAAAGCATGTGAAACGAAAAAAAAAAATTCGACTTATTGCTCGATTTTCGAAAATTTCATTTGTGTTTGAAAGCATGTGAAACGAAAAAAAAAATCGACTTTTTGCTTGATTTTCGAAAATTTCATTTGTGTTTGAAAGCATGTGAAACGAAAAAAAAATTCGACTTATTGCTCGATTTTCGAAAATTTTATTTGTGTTTGAAAGCATGTGAAACGAAAAAAAAAATCGACTTTTTGCTTGATTTTCGAAAATTTCATTTGTGTTTGAAAGCATGTGAAAAAAAAAATCGACTTTTTGCTCGTTTTTGGAAAATTTCATTTGTGTATGAAAGCATGTGAAACGAAAAAAAAATCGACTTTTTGCTCCATTTTTGAAAATTTCATTTGTGTTTGAAAGCATGTGAAACGCGTAAAAAACGAAAAAAAAAATCGACTCTTCACTCGATTTTTGCATGTGAAACGAAAAAAAAATCGACTTTTTCTCGATTTTCAAAAATTTCATTTGTGTTTGAAAGCATGTGAAACGAAAAAAAAATCGACTTTTTGCTCAATTTTCGAAAATTTCATTTGTGTTTGAAAGCATTGAAACGAAAAAAAAAATCGACTTTTTGCTCGATTTTCGAAAATTTTATTTGTGTTTGAAAGCATTGAAACGAAAAAAAAAAATCGACTTTTCACTCGATTTTTGAAAATTTCATTTACGTATGAAAGCATGTGAAACGAAAAAAAAAATCGACTATTTGCTCGATTTTCGAAAATTTCATTTGTGTTTGAAAGCACGTGAAACGCGTAAACAACGAAAAAAAATCGACTCTTCACTCGATTTTTGCATGTGAAACGAAAAAAAAATCGAGTTTTTGCTCGATTTTCGAAAATTTTGTTTGTGTTTGAAAGCATGTGAAACGCGTAAACAACGAAAAAAAATCGACTCTTCACTCAATTTTTGCATGTGAAACGAAAAACAAAATCGACTTTTTGCTCGGTTTTCGAAAATTTCATTTGTGTTTGAAAGCATGTGAAACGAAAAAAAAAATCGACTTTTTGCTACATTTTTGAAAATTTCATTTGTGTTTGAAAGCATGTGAAACGCGTAAAAAACGAAAAAAAAAATCGACTCTTCACTCGATTTTTGCATGTGAAACAAAAAATAATCGACTTTTTGCTCGATTTTCGAAAATTTCATTTGTGTTTGAAAGCATGTGAAACGCGTAAAAAACGAAAAAAAAAAATCGATTCTTCACTCGATTTTTGCATGTGAAACGAAAAAAAAAATCGACTTTTTGCTCGATTTTAGAAAATTTCATTTGTGTTTGAAAGCATGTGAAACGAAAAAAAAATCGACTTTTTGCTCAATTTTCGAAAATTTCATTTGTGTTTGAAAGCATTGAAACAAAAAAAAATCGACTTTTTGCTCGATTTTCGAAAATTTCATTTGTGTTTGAAAGCATGTGAAACGCGTAAAAAACGAAAAAAAAAAATCGACTTTTCACTCGATTTTTGAAAATTTCATTTACGTATGAAAGCATGTGAAACGAAAAAAAAAATCGACTATTTGCTCGATTTTCGAAAATTTCATTTGTGTTTGAAAGCATGTGAAACGCGTAAACAACGAAAAAAAATCGACTCTTCACTCGATTTTTGCATGTGAAACGAAAAAAAAATCGAGTTTTTGCTCGGTTTTCGAAATTTCATTTGTGTTTGAAAGCATGTGAAACAAAAAAAAAATCGACTTTTTGCTCGA
The DNA here is from genome assembly GCA_963932245.1 of Tachinus rufipes. NCBI lineage: Eukaryota > Metazoa > Arthropoda > Insecta > Coleoptera > Staphylinidae > Tachinus > Tachinus rufipes. The sequence continues at coordinate 37,633,734 of OZ010741.1, read as the reverse complement.
TTTTAGAAAATTTCATTTGTGTTTGAAAGCATGTGAAACGAAAAAAAAAATCGACTTTTTGCTACATTTTTGAAAATTTCATTTGTGTTTGAAAGCATGTGAAACGCGTAAAAAACGAAAAAAAAATCGACTCTTCACTCGATTTTTGCATGTGAAACGAAAAAAAATCGACTTTTTGCACGATTTTCGAAAATTTCATTAGTGTTTGAAAGCATTGAAACGAAAAAAAAAATCGACTTTTTGCTCGATTTTCGAAAATTTCATTTGTGTTTGAAAGCATGTGAAACGCGTAAAAAACGAAAAAAAAAATCGATTCTTCACTCGATTTTTGCATGTGAAACGAAAAAAAAAATCGACTTTTTGCTCGATTTTAGAAAATTTCATTTGTGTTTGAAAGCATGTGAAACGAAAAAAAAATCGACTTTTTGCTCAATTTTCGAAAATTTCATTTGTGTTTGAAAGCATTGAAACGAAAAAAAAAATCGACTTTTTGCTCGATTTTCGAAAATTTCATTTGTGTTTGAAAGCATGTGAAACGCGTAAAAAACGAAAAAAAAAATCGACTTTTCACTCGATTTTTGAAAATTTCATTTACGTATGAAAGCATGTGAAACGAAAAAAAAAAAATCGACTATTTGCTCGATTTTCGAAAATTTCATTTGTGTTTGAAAGCATGTGAAACGCGTAAACAACGAAAAAAAATCGACTCTTCACTCGATTTTTGCATGTGAAACGAAAAAAAAATCGAGTTTTTGCTCGGTTTTCGAAATTTCATTTGTGTTTGAAAGCATGTGAAACGAAAAAAAAAATCGACTTTTTGCTCGATTTTAGAAAATTTCATTTGTGTTTGAAAGCATGTGAAACAAAAAAAAAATCGACTTTTTGCACAATTTTCGAAAATTTCATTTGTGTTTGAAAGCATGTGAAACGCGTAAAAAACGAAAAAAAAATCGATTCTTCACTCGATTTTTGCATGTGAAACGAAACAAAAATCGAGTTTTTGCTCGGTTTTCGAAATTTCATTTGTGTTTGAAAGCATGTGAAACGAAAAAAAAATCGACTTTTTGCACAATTTTCGAAAATTTCATTTGTGTTTGAAAGCATGTGAAACGCGTAAAAAACGAAAAAAAATCGACTTTATATTCGATTTTTGAAAATTTCATTTATGTTTGAAAGCATGTGTAACGAAGAAAAAATCGACTTTTTGCTCGATTTTCGAAAATTTCTTTTGTGTTTGAAAGCATGTGAAACGAAAAAAAAAAACGACTTTTTGCTCGATTTTCGAAAATTTCATTTGTGTTTGAAAGCATGTGAAACGCGTAAAAAACGAAAAAAAATCGACTACTCGATTTTTGCATGTGAAGCGAAAAAAAAATCTACTTTTTCCTCGATTTTCGAAAATTTCATTTGTGTATGAGAGCATGTAAAACAAAAAAAAATCGACATATTGCTCGATTTTCGAACATTTCATTTTTGTTTGAAAGCATGTGAAACGATAAAAAATCGACTCTTCACTCGATTTTCGAAAATTTCATTTGTGTTTGAAAGCATGTGAAACGCGTAAAAAACGAAAAAAAATCGACTCTTCATTCGATTTTTGCATGTGAAACGAAAAAAAAAATCGGCTTTTTGCTCGATTTTCGAAAATTTCATTTGTGTTTGAAAGCATGTGAAACGAAAAAAAAAATCGACTTTTTGCTCCATTTTTGAAAATTTCATTTGTGTTTAAAAGCATGTGAAACGCGTAAAAAACGAAAAAAAAATCGACTCTTCACTCGATTTTTGCATGTGAAACGAAAAAAAAATCGACTTTTTGCACGATTTTCGAAAATTTCATTTGTGTTTAAAGCATGTGAAACGCGTAAAAAACGAAAAAAAATCGACTCTTCACTCGATTTTCAAAAATTTCATATGTGTTTGAGAAAGCATGTGAAACGAATAACAATCGACTTTTTGCTCGATTTTCGAAAATTTCATTTGTGTTTGAAAGCATGTGAAACGCGTAAAAAACGAAAATAAAATCGACTCTTCACTCGATTTTTGAAAATTTCATATGTGTTTGAGAAAGCATGTGAAACGAAAAAAAAAATCGACTTTTTGCTCGATTTTCAAAAATTTTATTTGTGTTTGAAAGCATGTGAAACGATAAAAAAATCGACTCTTCACTTGATTTTCGAAAATTTCATTTGTGTTTGAAAGCATGAAAAACGCGTAAAAAACGAAAAAAAAAATCGACTCTAATCGATTTTCGAAAATTTCATTTGTGTTTGAAAGCATGTGAAACGAAAAAAAAATTCGACTTATTGCTCGATTTTCGAAAATTTCATTTGTGTTTGAAAGCATGTGAAACGAAAAAAAAATCGACTTTTTGCTTGATTTTCGAAAATTTCATTTGTGTTTGAAAGCATGTGAAACGAAAAAAAAATTCGACTTATTGCTCGATTTTCGAAAATTTTATTTGTGTTTGAAAGCATGTGAAACGAAAAAAAAAATCGACTTTTTGCTTGATTTTCGAAAATTTCATTTGTGTTTGAAAGCATGTGAAAAAAAAAAAAAAAATCGACTTTTTGCTCGATTTTCGAAAATTTCATTTGTGTTTGAAAGCATGTGAAACGAAAAAAAAATCGACTTTTTGCTCCATTTTTGAAAATTTCATTTGTGTTTGAAAGCATGTGAAATGAAAAAAAAATCGATTTTTTGCTCGATTTTCAAAAATTTCATTTGTGATTAAAGGCATGTGAAACGCGTAAAAAACGAAAAAAAATCGACTCTTCACTCGATTTTTGAAAATTTCATTTGTGTTTGAAAGCATGTAAAACAAAAAAAAAATCGACTTTTTGCACGATTTTCGAAAATTTCATTTGTGTTTGAAAGTATGTGAAACGAAAAAAAAATCGACTTTTTGCACGATTTTCGAAAATTTCATTTGTGTTTGAAAGCATGTGAATCGAAAAAAAATCGACTTTTTGCTCGATTTTCGAAAATTTCATTTGTGTTTGAAAGCATGTGAAACGCGTAAAAAACGAAAAAAAATCGACTTTACTCGATTTTTGCATGTGAAACGAAAAAAAAAATCTATTTTTTGCTCGATTTTCGAAAATTTCATTTGTGTATGAAAGCATGTGAAACGAAAAAAAATCGACTCTTCACTCGATTTTCGAATATTTCATTCGTGTTTGAAAGCATGCGAAACGCGTAAAAAACGAAAAAAATCGACTCTTCATTCGATTTTTGCATGTGAAACGAAAAAAAATCAACTTTTTGCTCGATTTTCGAAAATTTCATTTGTGTTTGAAAACATGTGAAACGAAAAAAAAAAAAATCGACTTTTTGCTCAATTTTTGAAAATTTCATTTGTGTTTGAAAGCATGTGAAACGCGTAAAAAACGAAAAAAAAATCGACTCTTTACTCGATTTTTGCATGTGAAACGAAAAAAAATCGACTTTTTGCACGATTTTCGAAAATTTCATTTGTGTTTAAAGCATGTGAAACGCGTAAAAAACGAAAAAAAATCGACTCTTCACTCGATTTTTGCATGTGAAACGAAAAAAAAATCGACTTTTTGCTCGATTTTCGAAAATTTCATTTGTGTTTGAAAGCATGTGAATCGAAAAAAAAATCGACTTTTTGCTCGATTTTCGAAAATTTCATTTGTGTTTGAAAGCATGTGAAACGCGTAAAAAACAAAAAAAAATCGACTCTTTACTCGATTTTTGCATGTGAAACGAAAAAAAAATCGACTTTTTGCTCAATTTTCGAAAATTTCATTTATGTTTGAAAGCATTGAAACGAAAAAAAAAATCGACTTTTTGCTGGATTTTCGAAAATTTCATTTGTGTTTGAAAGCATGTGAAACGCGTAAAAAACGAAAAAAAATCGACTCTTCACTCGATTTTTGCATGTGAAACGAAAAAAAAAATCGGCTTTTTGCTCGATTTTCGAAAATTTCATTTGTGTTTGAAAGCATGTGAAACGAAAAAAAAAATCGACTTTTTGCTCCATTTTTGAAAATTTCATTTGTGTTTAAAAGCATGTGAAACGCGTAAAAAACGAAAAAAAAATCGACTCTTCACTCGATTTTTGCATGTGAAACGAAAAAAAAATCGACTTTTTGCACGATTTTCGAAAATTTCATTTGTGTTTAAAGCATGTGAAACGCGTAAAAAACGAAAAAAAATCGACTCTTCACTCGATTTTTGCATGTGAAACGAAAAATAATCGACTTTTTGCTCGATTTCCGAAAATTTCATTTGTGTTTGAAAGCATGTGAAACGAAAAAAAAATCGACTTTTTGCTCGATTTTCGAAAATTTCATTTGTGTTTGAAAGCATGTGAATCGAAAAAAAAATCGACTTTTTGCTCGATTTTCGAAAATTTCATTTGTGTTTGAAAGCATGTGAAACGCGTAAAAAACAAAAAAAAATCGACTCTTTACTCGATTTTTGCATGTGAAACGAAAAAAAAATCGACTTTTTGCTCAATTTTCGAAAATTTCATTTATGTTTGAAAGCATTGAAACGAAAAAAAAAATCGACTTTTTGCTGGATTTTCGAAAATTTCATTTGTGTTTGAAAGCATGTGAAACGCGTAAAAAACGAAAAAAAATCGACTCTTCACTCGATTTTTGCATGTGAAACGAAAAAAAAAATCGGCTTTTTGCTCGATTTTCGAAAATTTCATTTGTGTTTGAAAGCATGTGAAACGAAAAAAAAAATCGACTTTTTGCTCCATTTTTGAAAATTTCATTTGTGTTTAAAAGCATGTGAAACGCGTAAAAAACGAAAAAAAAATCGACTCTTCACTCGATTTTTGCATGTGAAACGAAAAAAAAATCGACTTTTTGCACGATTTTCGAAAATTTCATTTGTGTTTAAAGCATGTGAAACGCGTAAAAAACGAAAAAAAATCGACTCTTCACTCGATTTTTGCATGTGAAACGAAAAATAATCGACTTTTTGCTCGATTTTCGAAAATTTCATTTGTGTTTGAAAGCATGTGAAACGAAAAAAAATCGACTTTTTGCTCGATTTTCGAAAATTTCATTTGTGTTTGAAAGCATGTGAATCGAAAAAAAAATCGACTTTTTGCTCGATTTTCGAAAATTTCATTTGTGTTTGAAAGCATGTGAAACGCGTAAAAAACGAAAAAAAATCGACTCTTTACTCGATTTTTGCATGTGAAACGAAAAAAAAAATCGACTTTTTGCTCAATTTTCGAAAATTTTATTTATGTTTGAAAGCATTGAAACGAAAAAAAAAATCGACTTTTTGCTGGATTTTCGAAAATTTCATTTGTGTTTGAAAGCATGTGAAACGCGTAAAAAACGAAAAAAAATCGACTCTTCACTCGATTTTTGCATGTGAAACGAAAAATAATCGACTTTTTGCTCGATTTTCGAAAATTTCATTTGTGTTTGAAAGCATGTGAAACGCGTAAAAAACGAAAAAAAAATCGATTCTTCACTCGATTTTTGCATGTGAAACGAAAAAAAAATCGACTTTTTGCTCGATTTTAGAAAATTTCATTTGTGTTTGAAAGCATGTGAAACGCGTAAAAAACGAAAAAAAATCGACTCTTCACTCGATTTTTGAAAATTTCTTTTGTGTTTGAAAGCATGTGAAACGAAAAAAAAAAAATCGACTTTTTGCTCGATTTTCGAAAATTTCATTTGTGTTTGAAAGCATGTGAAACGAAAAAAAAAACGACTTTTTGCTCCATTTTTGAAAATTTCATTTGTGTTTGAAAGCATGTGAAACGCGTAAAAAACGAAAAAAAAATCGACTCTTCACTCGATTTTTGTATGTGAAACGAAAAAAAAATCGACTTTTTGCTCGATTTTCGAAAATTTCATTTGTGTTTGAAAGCATGTGAAACGAAAAAAAAATCGACTTTTTGCTCGATTTTCGAAAATTTCATTTGTGTTTGAAAGCATGTGAAACGCGTAAAAAACGAAAAAAAATAGACTACTCGATTTTTGCATGTGAAACGAAAAAAAAAAATCGACTTTTTGCTCGATTTTCGAAAATTTCATTTGTGTTTGAAAGCATTGAAACGAAAAAAAAAATCGACTTTTTGCTGGATTTTCGAAAATTTCATTTGTGTTTGAAAGCATGTGAATCGAAAAAAAAATCGACTTTTTGCTCGATTTTCGAAAATTTCATTTGTGTTTGAAAGCATGTGAAACGCGTAAAAAACGAAAAAAAATCGACTCTACTCGATTTTTGCATGTGAAACGAAAAAAAAAATCTATTTTTTGCTCGATTTTCGAAAATTTCATTTGTGTATGAAAGCATGTGAAACGAAAAAAAATCGACTTTTCACTCGATTTTCGAATATTTCATTCGTGTTTGAAAGCATGCGAAACGCGTAAAAACGAAAAAAATCGACTCTTCATTCGATTTTTGCATGTGAAACAAAAAAAAAATCAACTTTTTGCTCGATTTTCGAAAATTTCATTTGTGTTTGAAAACATGTGAAACGAAAAAAAAAAAAAATCGACTTTTTGCTCAATTTTTGAAAATTTCATTTGTGTTTGAAAGCATGTGAAACGCGTAAAAAACGAAAAAAAAATCGACTCTTTACTCGATTTTTGCATGTGAAACGAAAAAAAAATCGACTTTTTGCACGATTTTCGAAAATTTCATTTGTGTTTAAAGCATGTGAAACGCGTAAAAAACGAAAAAAAATCGACTCTTCACTCGATTTTTGCATGTGAAACGAAAAATAATCGACTTTTTGCTCGATTTTCGAAAATTTCATTTGTGTTTGAAAGCATGTGAAACGAAAAAAAAATCGACTTTTTGCTCGATTTTCGAAAATTTCATTTGTGTTTGAAAGCATGTGAATCGAAAAAAAAATCGACTTTTTGCTCGATTTTCGAAAATTTCATTTGTGTTTGAAAGCATGTAAAACGCGTAAAAAACGAAAAAAAATCGACTCTTTACTCGATTTTTGCATGTGAAACGAAAAAAAAATCGACTTTTTGCTCAATTTTCGAAAATTTCATTTATGTTTGAAAGCATTGAAACGAAAAAAAAAATCGACTTTTTGCTGGATTTTCGAAAATTTCATTTGTGTTTGAAAGCATGTGAAACGCGTAAAAAACGAAAAAAAATCGACTCTTCACTCGATTTTTGCATGTGAAACGAAAAAAAAAATCGGCTTTTTGCTCGATTTTCGAAAATTTCATTTGTGTTTGAAAAGCATGTGAAACGAAAAAAAAAATCGACTTTTTGCTCCATTTTTGAAAATTTCATTTGTGTTTAAAGCATGTGAAACGCGTAAAAAACGAAAAAAAATCGACTTTTTGCACGATTTTCGAAAATTTCATTAGTGTTTGAAAGCATGTGAAACGCGTAAAAAACGAAAAAAAAATCGACTCTTCACTCGATTTTTGCATGTGAAACGAAAAAAAAATCGACTTTTTGCACGATTTTCGAAAATTTCATTTGTGTTTAAAGCATGTGAAACGCGTAAAAAACGAAAAAAAATCGACTTTTTGCACGATTTTCGAAAATTTCATTAGTGTTTGAAAGCATGTGAAACGCGTAAAAAACGAAAAAAAAATCGACTCTTCACTCGATTTTTGCATGTGAAACGAAAAAAAAATCGACTTTTTGCACGATTTTCGAAAATTTCATTTGTGTTTAAAGCATGTGAAACGCGTAAAAAACGAAAAAAAATCGACTTTATATTCGATTTTTGAAAATTTCATTTATGTTTGAAAGCATGTGTAACGAAGAAAAAATCGACTTTTTGCTCGATTTTCGAAAATTTCATTTGTGTTTGAAAGCATGTGAAACGAAAAAAAAAAAAACGACTTTTTGCTCGATTTTCGAAAATTTCATTTGTGTTTGAAAGCATGTGAAACGCGTAAAAAACGAAAAAAAATCGACTACTCGATTTTTGCATGTGAAACGAAAAAAAAAATCTACTTTTTCCTCGATTTTCGAAAATTTCATTTGTGTATGAAAGCATGTGAAACGAAAAAAAATCGACATATTGCTCGATTTTCGAACATTTCATTTTTGTTTGAAAGCATGTGAAACGATAAAAATCGACTCTTCACTCGATTTTCGAAAATTTCATTTGTGTTTGAAAGCATGTGAAACGCGTAAAAAACAAAAAAAAATCGACTCTTCATTCGATTTTTGCATGTGAAACGAAAAAAAAAAATCGACTTTTTGCTCGATTTTCGAAAATTTCATTTGTGTTTGAAAGCATGTGAAACGAAAAAGAAAATCGACTTTTTTGAAAATTTCATTTGTGTTTGAAAGCATGCGAAACGCGTAAAAAACGAAAAAAAAATCGACTCTTCACTCGATTTTTGCATGTGAAACGAAAAAAAAATCGACTTTTTGCACGATTTTCAAAAATTTCATTTGTGTTTAAAGCATGTGAAACGCGTAAAAAACGAAAAAAAATCGACTCTTCACTCGATTTTCGAAAATTTCATATGTGTTTGAGAAAGCATGTGAAACGAAAAATAATCGACTTTTTGCTCGATTTTCGAAAATTTCATTTGTGTTTGAAAGCATGTGAAACGCGTAAAAAACGAAAATGAAATCGACTCTTCACTCGATTTTTGAAAATTTCATATGTGTTTGAGAAAGCATGTGAAACGAAAAAAAAAATCGACTTTTTGCTCGATTTTCAAAAATTTCATTTGTGTTTGAAAGCATGTGAAACGATAAAAAAATCGACTCTTTACTTGATTTTCGAAAATTTCATTTGTGTTTGAAAGCATGAAAAACGCGTAAAAAACGAAAAAAAAAAATCGACTCTACTCGATTTTCGAAAATTTCATTTGTGTTTGAAAGCATGTGAAACGAAAAAAAAAAATTCGACTTATTGCTCGATTTTCGAAAATTTCATTTGTGTTTGAAAGCATGTGAAACGAAAAAAAAAATCGACTTTTTGCTTGATTTTCGAAAATTTCATTTGTGTTTGAAAGCATGTGAAACGAAAAAAAAATTCGACTTATTGCTCGATTTTCGAAAATTTTATTTGTGTTTGAAAGCATGTGAAACGAAAAAAAAAATCGACTCTTCACTCGATTTTTGCATGTGAAACGAAAAAAAAATCGAGTTTTTGCTCGGTTTTCGAAATTTCATTTGTGTTTGAAAGCATGTGAAACAAAAAAAAATCGACTTTTTGCTCGATTTTAGAAAATTTCATTTGTGTTTGAAAGCATGTGAAACGAAAAAAAAAATCGACTTTTTGCTACATTTTTGAAAATTTCATTTGTGTTTGAAAGCATGTGAAACGCGTAAAAAACGAAAAAAAAATCGACTTTTCACTCGATTTTTGCATGTGAAACGAAAAAAAATCGACTTTTTGCACGATTTTCGAAAATTTCATTAGTGTTTGAAAGCATTGAAACGAAAAAAAAAATCGACTTTTTGCTCGATTTTCGAAAATTTCATTTGTGTTTGAAAGCATGTGAAACGCGTAAAAAACGAAAAAAAAAAATCGATTCTTCACTCGATTTTTGCATGTGAAACGAAAAAAAAAATCGACTTTTTGCTCGATTTTAGAAAAATTTCATTTGTGTTTGAAAGCATGTGAAACGAAAAAAAAATCGACTTTTTTGCTCAATTTTCGAAAATTTCATTTGTGTTTGAAAGCATTGAAACGAAAAAAAAAATCGACTTTTTGCTCGATTTTCGAAAATTTCATTTGTGTTTGAAAGCATGTGAAACGCGTAAAAAACGAAAAAAAAAATCGACTTTTCACTCGATTTTTTGAAAATTTCATTTACGTATGAAAGCATGTGAAACGAAAAAAAAAAAATCGACTATTTGCTCGATTTTCGAAAATTTCATTTGTGTTTGAAAGCATGTGAAACGCGTAAACAACGAAAAAAAAATCGACTCTTCACTCGATTTTTGCATGTGAAACGAAAAAAAAAATCGAGTTTTTGCTCGGTTTTCGAAATTTCATTTGTGTTTGAAAGCATGTGAAACGAAAAAAAAAATCGACTTTTTGCTCGATTTTAGAAAATTTCATTTGTGTTTGAAAGCATGTGAAACAAAAAAAAAATCGAATTTTTGCACAATTTTCGAAAATTTCATTTGTGTTTGAAAGCATGTGAAACGCGTAAAAAACGAAAAAAAAATCGATTCTTCACTCGATTTTTGCATGTGAAACGAAACAAAAATCGAGTTTTTGCTCGGTTTTCGAAATTTCATTTGTGTTTGAAAGCATGTGAAACGAAAAAAAAATCGATTTTTTGCACAATTTTCGAAAATTTCATTTGTGTTTGAAAGCATGTGAAACGCGTAAAAAAACGAAAAAAAATCGACTTTATATTCGATTTTTGAAAATTTCATTTATGTTTGAAAGCATGTGTAACGAAGAAAAAATCGACTTTTTGCTCGATTTTCGAAAATTTCTTTTGTGTTTGAAAGCATGTGAAACGAAAAAAAAAAAACGACTTTTTGCTCGATTTTCGAAAATTTCATTTGTGTTTGAAAGCATGTGAAACGCGTAAAAAACGAAAACAAATCGACTACTCGATTTTTGCATGTGAAGCGAAAAAAAAAATCTACTTTTTCCTCGATTTTCGAAAATTTCATTTGTGTATGAAAGCATGTGAAACAAAAAAAAATCGACATATTGCTCGATTTTCGAACATTTCATTTTTGTTTGAAAGCATGTGAAACGATAAAAAATCGACTCTTCACTCGATTTTCGAAAATTTCATTTGTGTTTGAAAGCATGTGAAACGCGTAAAAAACGAAAAAAAATCGACTCTTCATTCGATTTTTGCATGTGAAACGAAAAAAAAAATCGGCTTTTTGCTCGATTTTCGAAAAATTTCATTTGTGTTTGAAAGCATGTGAAACGAAAAAAAAAAATCGACTTTTTGCTCCATTTTTGAAAATTTCATTTGTGTTTAAAAGCATGTGAAACGCGTAAAAAACGAAAAAAAAATCGACTCTTCACTCGATTTTTGCATGTGAAACGAAAAAAAAATCGACTTTTTGCACGATTTTCGAAAATTTCATTTGTGTTTAAAGCATGTGAAACGCGTAAAAAACGAAAAAAAATCGACTCTTCACTCGATTTTCAAAAATTTCATATGTGTTTGAGAAAGCATGTGAAACGAATAATAATCGACTTTTTGCTCGATTTTCGAAAATTTCATTTGTGTTTGAAAGCATGTGAAACGCGTAAAAAACGAAAATAAAATCGACTCTTCACTCGATTTTTGAAAATTTCATATGTGTTTGAGAAAGCATGTGAAACGAAAAAAAAAATCGACTTTTTTGCTCGATTTTCAAAAATTTTATTTGTGTTTGAAAGCATGTGAAACGATAAAAAAATCGACTCTTCACTTGATTTTCGAAAATTTCATTTGTGTTTGAAAGCATGAAAAACGCGTAAAAAACGAAAAAAAAATCGACTCTAATCGATTTTCGAAAATTTCATTTGTGTTTGAAAGCATGTGAAACAGAAAAAAAAATTCGACTTATTGCTCGATTTTCGAAAATTTCATTTGTGTTTGAAAGCATGTGAAACGAAAAAAAAATCGACTTTTTGCTTGATTTTCGAAAATTTCATTTGTGTTTGAAAGCATGTGAAACGAAAAAAAAATTCGACTTATTGCTCGATTTTCGAAAATTTTATTTGTGTTTGAAAGCATGTGAAACGAAAAAAAAAATCGACTTTTTGCTTGATTTTCGAAAATTTCATTTGTGTTTGAAAGCATGTGAAAAAAAAAAAAAAAATCGACTTTTTGCTCGATTTTCGAAAATTTCATTTGTGTTTGAAAGCATGTGAAACGAAAAAAAAATCGACTTTTTGCTCCATTTTTGAAAATTTCATTTGTGTTTGAAAGCATGTGAAATGAAAAAAAAATCGATTTTTTGCTCGATTTTCAAAAATTTCATTTGTGATTAAAGGCATGTGAAACGCGTAAAAAACGAAAAAAAATCGACTCTTCACTCGATTTTTGAAAATTTCATTTGTGTTTGAAAGCATGTAAAACAAAAAAAAAATCGACTTTTTGCACGATTTTCGAAAATTTCATTTGTGTTTGAAAGTATGTGAAACGAAAAAAAAAATCGACTTTTTGCACGATTTTCGAAAATTTCATTTGTGTTTGAAAGCATGTGAATCGAAAAAAAATCGACTTTTTGCTCGATTTTCGAAAATTTCATTTGTGTTTGAAAGCATGTGAAACGCGTAAAAAACGAAAAAAAATCGACTTTACTCGATTTTTGCATGTGAAACGAAAAAAAAAATCTATTTTTTGCTCGATTTTCGAAAATTTCATTTGTGTATGAAAGCATGTGAAACGAAAAAAATCGACTCTTCACTCGATTTTCGAATATTTCATTCGTGTTTGAAAGCATGCGAAACGCGTAAAAAACGAAAAAAATCGACTCTTCATTCGATTTTTGCATGTGAAACGAAAAAAAATCAACATTTTGCTCGATTTTCGAAAAATTTCATTTGTGTTTGAAAACATGTGAAACGAAAAAAAAAAAATCGACTTTTTGCTCAATTTTTGAAAATTTCATTTGTGTTTGAAAGCATGTGAAACGCGTAAAAAACGAAAAAAAAATCGACTCTTTACTCGATTTTTGCATGTGAAACGAAAAAAAAATCGACTTTTTGCACGATTTTCGAAAATTTCATTTGTGTTTAAAGCATGTGAAACGCGTAAAAAACGAAAAAAAATCGACTCTTCACTCGATTTTTGCATGTGAAACGAAAAATAATCGACTTTTTGCTCGATTTTCGTAAAATTTCATTTGTGTTTGAAAGCATGTGAAACGAAAAAAAAATCGACTTTTTGCTCGATTTTCGAAAATTTCATTTGTGTTTGAAAGTATGTGAAACGAAAAAAAAATCGACTTTTTGCACGATTTTCGAAAATTTCATTTGTGTTTGAAAGCATGTGAATCGAAAAAAAATCGACTTTTTGCTCGATTTTCGAAAATTTCATTTGTGTTTGAAAGCATGTGAAACGCGTAAAAAACGAAAAAAAATCGACTTTACTCGATTTTTGCATGTGAAACGAAAAAAAAAATCTATTTTTTGCTCGATTTTCGAAATTTCATTTGTGTATGAAAGCATGTGAAACGAAAAAAAATCGACTCTTCACTCGATTTTCGAATATTTCATTCGTGTTTGAAAGCATGCGAAACGCGTAAAAAACGAAAAAAATCGACTCTTCATTCGATTTTTGCATGTGAAACGAAAAAAAAATCAACATTTTGCTCGATTTTCGAAAATTTCATTTGTGTTTGAAAACATGTGAAACGAAAAAAAAAAAATCGACTTTTTGCTCAATTTTTGAAAATTTCATTTGTGTTTGAAAGCATGTGAAACGCGTAAAAAACGAAAAAAAAATCGACTCTTTACTCGATTTTTGCATGTGAAACGAAAAAAAAATCGACTTTTTGCACGATTTTCGAAAATTTCATTTGTGTTTAAAGCATGTGAAACGCGTAAAAAACGAAAAAAATCGACTCTTCACTCGATTTTTGCATGTGAAACGAAAAATAATCGACTTTTTGCTCGATTTTCGAAAATTTCATTTGTGTTTGAAAGCATGTGAAACGAAAAAAAAATCGACTTTTTGCTCGATTTTCGAAAATTTCATTTGTGTTTGAAAGCATGTGAATCGAAAAAAAAATCGACTTTTTGCTC